>JBBPLK010000074.1:71039-95010 GCA_038089735.1 Exsudoporus frostii
AAAAAAAAAAGGATTAAGTAGCACACAATTTCCGTTTATTGGCATTATGGTTAGGGTCAACTAGTAAAGTACTTCAAGTCATGAACTTTTTTCTGAGTTTGTAGAGTACCTAATCGCACCATGCACCTGTCCGTGTACAAAGCGGGAGGAGAGGTAAGCCTCGGGCTATTCTTTATATTTACATTTAGTACTGTACAGATGAAATGGGTTGATTGATTCGCCCAAGATTTGCCCGTTCCGTTTTGACATTCACGCTAACAACACGACACGCTCCTCCGCTCCGCTCTTCATCCAAGCAGATTCTGCGACGAAACCGATGCCAACTCGTTCATTGACTCGAGAGTCGTCACGCATTCTCTCCACTGCCATTACATGCAACCCGTTAGATTTTTTCCCCCACACACACTCGTCCCAAAGCCCTATAAACCCAAAGTTACGAGAGAGGACAACAAGTTCAAGGATGGTTGGGGATGGTGTAGAGATGGGCAGGACAATGCGTCCAGCATAATGGGGAGCCACTTGATCAACTGGGATGACATGAAAGATGGTGTGAGCTGTAGCTTTAGTTGGTTCTGCAAGAGCGCCGTCGTCCAGTTTCAAGACTTGGAAAGGTGCACATTGGGTACGGAAGATGAGGGTCCCCCTTGGGGGTAAAAAATCCAGGACCAGATCGTTTGGATAGCTCTTGAATGGTACATACATCTCCAGTGGGTGTTTATCTGGGTTCTCATCAACTGTCTGATATGATGGGACCTGTTCGACGTCCAATTGGATGATTGTCCCATTTTCATCGACCATATTCCACGCGGTGACAAGGGACCCGGTAGGGAGGGGTTGGACGTCAGTGTTAATGCCCTTTAACATATGCGCCGCATCCGGATATCGGACCGCGCCTTTCCACCCTGACCATGCCCAGGACGGCCAGCGTGAGTGCTTGGGATTGGTTGTGATGCGTCGACTATGCACTGTATTTAGTCTAGGTTGCCACAACAGAGAGAGATCCAGTATTCTTATCCACATCCCAAATCGAAAGGCGCCTTTGGGGTTACTTCCGGCAGGCTCAAGCCCTCTGGTAATCACATTCATCAATGCTCGTAGTGCATCAATTATATCTGACTCGACGGTCAAGTGACGCTGGGTGTATCGATCCACGGCATTTTGGTAGCTTCTGTGATATATGGAAGCAGCTTGATCTGTGATTCGAGGAAGGAGATCTCTGTTCTGGAGGCTCATCGGATGAAATGAGAATTGTAATGTTTTGCTCTCCGCAACCAAATCTTCACCCCAGACGTCCCGTGAGCAGCTGAAGTATATCTGATGTTTGGTGAAATACAGTCGACGGCGTGAAAGCATTTCCTCCTGGAAAGTCCAGCCTCGTGTATCCCAGGTGGAATCAATGACTGCGTCCGATGCTGGAAGTGGTATTGAAAGATGAAGTCCTTGTACACATTCAATGTGCTGATTGGGTGTCCGCGATCCAGTCCTCAGGCCGGCAAGTCCGTCCCGGACGCTCGTTCCACTCGCAGCGATGATCGTGAGTGCAGACTGACCGTAGATCCGGTCCATGAGCGATATCTGCGCAGCCTTGTCCTCCTGACTGTCTTGGATGATACACAACGTATCGACCCACAAGTACCGTTCACCAAGCTGGCGAGTGAGTTGGATGGCATCAACAATGGTCAATGGTAGCGCAGACTCTTCGATCCCAAAGGGAAGACTCCGCGCTTTCGTGTTCGCCATTGTCGTACAATGATCTCTCCCGGATCCTCCCCAAACGTAGCTAAGAGCTACATATCGGCAGCCCCAGCCTGCATGAACCAGTGCCATCTGGACCACGTCCACCATCCTCGCGAACTCGGGTAAATCCTCATTCCCAGACGCCCACCACACAGTTCTGCATGGTTCTCCATGCGCGTCTTCGCAGAGCCTGATCCACCGTTCGATGAGATGGATGTCCACCTCATCCTTGACTCTGCGTCCATGAAGATCCTTTGACCGAGCAACTTTGCAAGAGTCTTCCTCCAATAACTGTATATCCAAGGAAAGATCTACTTTGGCAGCAATCAGGGCGCTGGATATGTCTAGTGGACGGGTTGAAGTGTGGATATACAGACGGTGAGCTGTTTTCCTCTCGTCGAGATCAGGGTCAAGGGTACCACAGCTACGTGCAGATACAAAACAGTTGATTCCCTGGACGTCTGCATCAGGAAAATCATCGAGTCGCCAACGACGCCGAATGAGGTCGGTGACGAGCCGGCAAAATGCACAGCGATCACTGTTCTGAGTGATGTCTAGAAGGGTGCCCAGGGAAACCTTGCTTTCATCGGGAAGCCCCTTGCGCAATATTTTCCGGAAGTCTAATGCAGCACATGTCGCACAGAGTGTCGTCCCTGAGCTGGATACGAGTGTGTGTCTTGTGCCCACAAACAGACTGGACTGGAATTGTTCTCGAAGTCGACCGATTATCCCAGACATCGTATGCTGCAGGGTTTGGAAAGGGTAAGAGAGGCTAAAGTGGTACTGTTTCTCAGAAACGATGGCGAGACAACGGGTAGGACAGAGGAGGGACGGTAGGAGGATAACTCGGATGACGATGAAAAGCGTGTGCTCGGGCTCCGATCCGGCCTGTCACAAAGGTATGTCAACCACCAAGTAACTTACATGATTGTGTACTAAAATAAAACAACATGGAGGGTAAGAAGCACACACCTTTTCTGCCGCGCGTGACGATGGTGGTGGTCAGTATTACAGAATGCGTTGATAGTCAATTAAGTATAGGGAAATGTGTTGAACGTTTGAACAGCAGTGTCAGGGGAGGGTCTGACTTTCACACGACACACTGGCAGAACTCTCATTACCCGGCTTGATTTTATTACGTAGCAGCTACTATAGGCTGTCTGTCACCCATCTCGTCATGATCACACTGCAACCTGAATCTATAGCAGCACTTGGTGATGGTTTAACCGGCCAAAGTTTCAGCCAGGCTCCACATTGATACACATGAGTTCGGGGGCTGTGTACATTCGGAGAGAGTGTCTAATTTAACCACACAAGTCCTTCTGGAACTCAAGAAGAGGCAAATGTCGTCTTTGAAGCAGGCCCGCAAATACTGCAAGCAGATGCTCTCAGTGTCGTTGAATTAGTGCGTTATTGAAACATGGATCTTTGATTCCGCAGTGTTGCTTATGGCGCACAGAAATATCTCTGGACTTGACACCGCCGACGATCGTACTCGGGCCTTGGGCCGCCACTGCAAATTTCTTGCCTTTCTTGCATATCCCAGGCTCACGGGGAATCCACCGCATTCCAACTTCGCTGGTGGGGTTCATCAATCCATTCCAAGCTTCGGCAGTACACCTTGGTCGCACATTCTTCTCTTCGTTCATTTAGAACGCATTCGGAAAAGACCCTCAGGAATCGAGGACGAATCGATAAGCGCACTTTTAACCAGAACATCCGGTGCAATGTTTGTACGCATTTTCGGGAGCGCTCACGTCCACGGTGTACAAACCACAGACTCTCGCAAGGTTAGTTTGCATACCATCTTTCCAGGCTTGCGGGAGGCAGAATAGTTTAAGTAAGTGCTGCATAAATATCAAACCGAATTTTCAACTGCTATCATCACGTTTCACAAATACTGGTATCTCTGTTATTTCTGTTAGTGGCATGGGTTTTCGATTTCTCGGAAACCATTCCCGCTTACCGAATGACGTCGAGCACCTCTCATTCGAACTTAGTCGGTGCATGTGTCCCGGGACCCAAGACATTTCGGGGACACCCAAATGGTCCGCAGTTTCCGACATTGCAGCCATATACTCGATGGTCTCACTGCGTGAGTGACAAGTTGTGCTTCTAGTTCTTGATCGTTCAGATAACCCCTTCCGTCTGCGTGCAGCATCATGCCTACATGGAATACCTGGGATGAACTCCGGAAGCTGGAATAGTGGATTGCTGCAAGTACAGTGTAGGGCGAAGGGCGAATGTTGGCCGCTTTGTCCAAGGTAGCTTAGCTGGATTGATAATAACATAGAAATGATACCTGGCAGCAAGCCACCTTGTCAAATGTGGATTGAGCCAAATCGAAATATCGAACAGTCGATCCGCCAAACTTTCCCACTTGAACTTGCAAGTCACGCCACATCGCGCTTCCAGCGTCAAACTTTTTCAAGTTCAAGTTGAAAGTAGTTCATGTCTGCAGTACCGTACGGCGTCCTGCCCACCCACGACGACCACGACTCTTCCAACCGTCGCCAGTCCAATCCATTCCTGGCACGGATCCCACCGCCGTTGCGTCGGTGGTGGCTACGACGATCTACATCCTCCCACACGCATCCTGGCATCAAGATGCGACCTCGAACGTTGTTCAACATCTTGAAATTTGCGATACCAATCACTCTGCTCGCACTCTGGTGGGTCTGGCACACGTTCGAACCCCATCTCCACATCGACCTCGTCTTCTATGACCGCAACTGGATTGCCAACGAGATTCACCCCATCACGCCGCTCTCAGGTTGTTTCAACCCAGATCGGGTCAGTCCATTGTACAACGTCACTGAGGAGCTGTATGGTAAGAAGCGGTTCGAGGTCCAGGCAGGTATCCCTATGCGAATGGGCATGGACTGCTATGCCTTTGCTAGCACCATCACTCCACCAGAGAATAACGCTCATCAAGACACCTGGATATCACCCGAAAATCGCAACCAGTACCACACCTACTGGCGTACAGACCTCGTCCCGCTCGGGGAACGCCAAGAGTTCATGCTTAAATCCTTTTTCGCCACTCAGAACCTCGCCCGCACCCGCCTCGTCCTCTGGTCCAACGGTGACCTGAGTCAGAACCCGATCGTGCAAAGATACCTCCAACGTTTCCCCGAATCGTTCTCACTCGGTATCGTTGATATCCCCTCCCTCGCCAAAGGCACAGCTATGGAAGCAAGCAAGCTTCTTCAGCTCAACGACAAGAAAGCATGGGTCGACGGTGACCTCGTCCGTCTGCTCGTCATCTGGCATTACGGTGGTATGTGGATCGACATGGACATGCTCGTCACACGCAACCTCGAACCCCTGCTCGAACACGAATTCGTCACGCAATGGGACTGTTGGGGTAACGTCGTCCCTCCCACCATGTACATTGACTGACACATTCCCGTACCCCCACTTCACCCCCACTCTTTTTTTTCACAGGCAAAACTTACCAAGCGCTCAATGGTGCTCTCATGCACTTCAAACAACACTCGCCCTATCTCTGTGAAGCATTCCATCTCATGGCCACCTCCACCCCACCACGCTCCCCCTCGACAGACTGGGGCGCGATCCTCTACCTCCGGCTCTGGCGCCGCCTCCTCGCTGAATCCATACCCCCGTTCAAGATCCTCCCGTTTTGCTTTAGCGATCCCATCGCCTGTCGACTCGACAATAGCATCCCGGATCCATTCACGCCCGACCGTGCGGACGGGCAGTGGGCGAATGGATATGGACTGGAAGAAGGGGGAGGGCTCGACAGCGCGCTACAACAGATCTTTACGGTGCATTTGCATAATCGATGGGATAAGCCGTTTCCGAGGGGCGGGTGGGTAGAACGGTTGTTGCTCCGCCGGTACGACGAGACGTTGGCACGGCAGCCGACATACGAGGAGACGGTGTGAGAATGCAAAAGGCCAGGGCAGGTGAATAACATAACTGTCATTCGTTTGTACTGCTTCTGTTTTCGGCGTTGTGCATAGTTTTATATCGGACACGGATCCGTCAGACTCGGGATCATAAGAGGAACTGAGGCATTTTTGTTATATCCTCTCAACATACTAGAGGCCTCTATACTGTACTCGTTCGCCATCGGTGAATTATATACGCTATCTGGGGGAAAGCGAAACAAAGAGACACAAGAGACGTACGAGCCCAAGACAAATTGTCGTCTAATGAAAAAAGATGAAAAAGAAACGAAAGGCAATGTCCCCCACATATTAAAGACGGGACGACGATGGCGAACGGGATGACGGTGACTAACCGGAATGATACGAATACACTATACAAAAACGGCTGACAAGTTGAGTGTTTAGGATACGAATACGCTTTCCATCCTTTTTGCTGGTGTGGCGTGTGTATATGGGCATGTGGTGGTGCGCTGTGGAGATGAGAAAGAGAGAACGAGAGAAGAGGGGAATCACGAAACCACTATCGGATCAAAAAGCTATGTGCCACAGCGAACGCGCACACCGCCGCACATGCCAGGAATCCAAGGGGGTACCCCGATGGATCGTTCTGTGTGCTCGCCGACCAGAGCTGTCAACGGGTACACGTTATGTTAGCGTCCGAGCACAGAGACAAAGGGGAAGGGACCCTCACCCAGCCCCCGAGAATCGGCCCGAAACATCGCCCAAGACTGACAATACTTTGTGCAGCGCCATTGGCAAAACCAACCGCCGCCGGTGGTGTCACTGTTTGAGGCAAAAGAAGGTGGGCACATCAATTACAAGTAAAAGGACCTACTGTAGTTTAGGAGGATGGCTACTGCCGTGTAGGCAAACGTGTTGCCACAATACCGAACAGCGCTGTGCGTTTTTTTTCAAAGTCAGTCGGCGAAGAGGCAAGAATCCATTAAGATAAGTGCGCTTACGTGCTCACGGAGAGCGCTGAAGAAGAGAGGAGACCATGAGGCTTGGAATACTGGAACGACATTGATGGGAGCTTACCAGCCATGAGAAAAAAGTTGCCGTCGCCTGTCCCGCTTGCAAAGATGCGGTATATGATGACGGTAAGGTAGGCAGGGATAAACAGGAACGATCCGAGACGGAACATCGCCATGTGCGAGAAACGTCCACGGGGAGGGCTAATGACGGTGTCAGAAACGTTGCGACTCGCGAGCAAGATGTGTGCACGTGCCCAATATTTCTGAAGAAACGAATTAGCACCAGCACATGGAAGAGACGGACACACAAGTTACTCACGGATAGAGGTGGAATTGGTAGACGATCTGGAACAGGCACATCAAAGCAACTGCAAAATACAAATCAGCAGTACTCGGGGTCAAGATGGCCCCATAACACGCACTCAATTGCGAAAAATCTCCCGGCGTCAGGCTCAACCCTCCAGATCCATAGTCGCTATCATCGTCGTCATCAACCACATCGCCAACTCGAAAAGAACACTCGGCTCACGTGACGAGATACGATAGAAATACTTGATCGTGTGTTGTGCTGTGTAGTGCTAGTAACCCATACTGGATGATGACCAAGATCGGGAGTTGGGACATCAAGGAAGGGGGTTTCTCAGCCACTGCATTCACAGCGCCAGCCTCGGTCCCACCGACCCCGGGGCGTTCAGGAATAGGGGTTAATGCATCTGAAGGCTCTGCTTCGCGCAATTGCGCATCAAGCACAGCAGGGGGCGTCCGGACACCCGCGTGGGCAAAGATGCTCGGGCCAGTCGCGGATGACCGGCGGGAAAGACGGGCACCCCCGAACATGGATGAACCCAACGCAGACGTCCGCGAGACAGAGCGACGGGAAAGGCCACGAGACGACGCGAACACAGCCCTCGACGAACGCGGACCATGCTGCGATGAGATCGTTGCTCCATTAATACTCCGCGAATTCGTCCTCCCGCGAACCGCCCCAAAAACGTCCTGGTCAGCAACATCCTCTTCACCATCCACTCTTGCCTGTTCCTCATCCGTTGGTATGCCGGCATCCAAATCGTACTGCTCCTCGACGTCAACGTTCATCGCAGCAGCAACCCAGAAATCTGCGATGTTCGTCACCGCGTTTTCGTTCGCTATGAGCAGGCGCTGCGTGAAGTTGAGCTCTGAACCCTCATAAGACGGCTGGTGGCCATCAAAATAGGCGCTCCGCCGACTCCTTAGTGTACTCGTCATACTTCTGCGTGGCGAAATTGTGCTTGCTAGTCGATGTCGCTGATTTCCACTGTAACCGTACGCGGACCCGTTCGCCCGGCTCATTCGTTGTTTGTTTATGGGAGGAGATGAAATCAAAGGGACGGATGACGTAGAGGTGGGCTCGGTAGGGAGGATGACTGGGGAACTTGATCCAGTATATATAGAGAATGAACGCGAGATCTTCCGCCTAAGAGTATCAAACAATCCTGTAGGTTGTTCATCTTCAAAGAGCTCTTCTATAATCTCGCTTTCTTCAGGTATCGCCGGGTGCTGGTTTACAGGCTTCTCTGGGGGAAGGCGAATAGCGCCTTCTCTTGGCCCTCCGTCTCGACCAAGGAAAAGTGACAAGATCGAGCCTATGGGGGAGTGAGCGGGATAAGCAACGTGAAAAAGTACAAGAGCCACACCGATCAACGTAATGCTCCCAGCGATAGCACAAGGCAAGAAGTACGGATAATCTACGAAAAACGGAATAGGACCAAACGCCTGTGACCACTTTTCCGCAGGTCGCTCGACTGAAATGTGCGTCTGAGCCGTTGCAACGGTGATCAGCCACGAGACAACGCACATGCTCCTCCGACAATGGCGCCGGCGACACCTCCAAAACCCCAACAAAAGCTGTAGTGAAATAAACTGGTTAGTAATTGTTTGAAATCCACGACACCGGATTTGGTTACCCCATGATAGCGTACGCTCTGCCTTCGTTGGTGACGTCGGTTACAGTGGCAACGCATCCGCGAGCCACACCAACTGCGCCCGCAAAGACACCTTGAAGCAACCGAACAGCGAGAGCCTGGCGGAACGATGTGCAAGTGCCGAAAATCGAAACAGTGACCGCACTCCCAATCAAGGACAAAAACAATACAGTCCGATGACCATGCTTATCCGCCACAGTAGCCTACACGACGTCTGAGTAAACCACAGGGAAGCACGTCGAAAACGGTCTGTACACACCCAAAGTAGAGAGGTGAGGAATTGGGTGAGAAAGAATGCAGCCACTGGACGAACGGGGTGAGTGTATCTCCTAGACTGGAAGCTTGTGCAGGCACACCTAGAATGCCCGTATAAAAGGCGATATCTGATTCCTCTTGAAACTCGTTGAACCCTAAGATGATCAAACGCCTCAGAGGGGTCACAGGATGTCATGCGAAATGAAGTTGTACCTTTGACCATGAAGAGCAAGAACGGCATCGACACGTTTGCAGACAAGAACTCCCCAAGCATGGTCTGCATGATGCTGAGAGCCGTAGTAGAAGCGGGCGAGTGGCGCACTCACAATGGACAACACGATCATGGATAACACCGGCAGAGGCGTCGAGTCTAGTTCCCTGGCATGCAGTGCGCTCGGGATGGGCGGTCGCTCCGAGGTTGGGGACTTAAGCTCATCGTCCTGACTCATCAAGCTGGACAAGATATCCCAAGAAGCGCGCCGCGACTGCACGTCTGAGATCTCGCCGTCGCGGAGTGTTCCTGGTGCGTTGGGGACACCAAACGAACGTCTTGACGGGGACGACATATGAAGTTGGCCCGTCCGAGGCACCTGTGTGGGTATGCGTGAGCCAAGTTTTCGAGCCATGGTAGTAGCTTAATATTAAATACGACGGAAGCTGGGATCAAGCCTGGGATGGCATCGTGGCGCCGCGAAATTCGCGCTTATGTAATTGAGCAAATGCAGTCAGTAGAGTGGTCCAGCCGACGGACCATTCGCAGAAATGCCTATCTACCAAGAGACCAGCCGAAGCGCAAAAATACCGCTGGATCCTCCTCTTAGAGTTGTAAGTTAGTTCCTGGACATCCCATCGGCAAATTGATAAGATGATAATGCTTATCGAGGACTCTTGTGTAGAACAAAGGGCACAAGCATGGAGCGCGTGAAGCTACGCATGTGCAGAAGTGGAGGGTATTTATTCCAAGGCCCTGGAGATTGAATAACCGTTTCAGCACTGGCGGAATGACCGAGATACGAAATTTTTGCGGGGATCGAGTTTGGGAATTGGATTGAGCAAGTTCGTCCCAGAGGAATGAGTCCGATCCGGACGCAAAAAGAAATCAAACAAGGACCTGCTCCTCGATTCGCAATTGGGAGTCCAAATATCACACCGCAGCAAGTATTATCAAAACTTTCATTATATCGGAGGTCGAAATGGATCAGTAGTAAATGGAGTACGAAACACGAATTGAGGAGTGCTCTACGATGTTACAAATGGGGCGGCGGCCATAATCCAACCCATTGGCACACTTGAACCTTGAATGGACGTAGTGGACGGGACAGCCTAAATGGTGCAAGGGAATGTCTCGCAGCGAGAGGATCGGACAAAGGAGCATCAAACAGACACTGGCAGTGTAAGCTTTGCAGCGGGACGGCATATCAGCTAGTCGATAACACATCGCGAAACCAGACACGATATCATTGCACTGGGAACATGATTCCAGAGTGTGGGTCGCACGGTCATCGGGATATGTCACTGCATGAGCAGCGAGCGAGCGACGAGAGCCACAAGACCAACGTGGCGGCCGGGATGACAGGCGGATACGGCGAGGAGACAGCAAAGAGTGCAAGTGAAATGGAAGCTGGAGCAAGGTGAAGCCACTGGCATCAGAAAGGACCACACCGCAGCGAGCTGCCAAGGCGATGGTGGCGACGTCTATGTCGGTCAAATGAATACCATACCTAAGACCTTCAAGACCGATGACACGAACCGATGCGGTGAACAAAGTTCACTCGCGGTCCCCAGATGTCAAAGACCACGCAGTGGCCCGGAACGACACGGACAACGACGCCAGCGGCGAGTCAGGACAACTCGGTCTGAAGACGTTGGCCACAAACGAAGCGGGTCAGCGTCCGAAGCAAATTGATAACATGCCAGATGACTTACCTGAACCACAGAAGCTACATGACGAACCCGCGAACGGATAAACCCACAAGCGTCAGCTCGAGGGAGATGGAGCGGGAACGACAGCTGCAATGTCAGCGTACCGGTGGCGATCAGAACACGTCAGGAGTACCCAAGGGCGACGAGAGCGCCAGGCACTGGGTTATAAGGTGGCGCGGAACGCGTCAGAACACCCACACGAACGCTTGAAGCTAAGGACGAAGGAAGCCTACCTAGAATGGCCCGAGACAAGCCAGGAACCGAGAATGACATTGAGGAGGACCAGAAGGGTAATAGAAAACGTACCAACCGAGACAGAGAGGAAGCCGTAACAACTCGTACCCAAGGCGCTAGCTGAAGAGCGAGGTCAACACTAGAGCAATTCACGCGTAACAAAGCAACTGAACGATCGCATCGCGACCAGATCGAGCGAACAGAAGGCGTTATGACGACCGTAACAAGTGTATTCTGTTGCGCATTCCATGACAGGTATAGAAAACACGAACGAGGTAGGAAGCAAGAGAGAACCCCTTGTCGCCATCGATGAGCGGTAGTATGACTGTTCGGTAGTTCGTTAGTCGATGTTTCTTGTTCCAACAACTTCGAGCGAGACTTCCAGTCAATGAATGGTGAACACCTGGGTAAGAGATCTGTGAGTGCGATGCTGACGGGAATCCATGAGTCGAGTGAAAACAGACCCTCCTCCAGCATCGTTCGCCAACAGATCCAAATCAATGATCCAAATCAAATACGCTCAGTCGCCTTCCTCGCTGATGGGAAGCACATCGTGAGTGGTGGTTGGGAAGGAGAGATTCGACGTTGGCGAGTGGAAGATGGCAGTGAGGTGGGGACGCCAATGGATGCGGGGGGTGTTGTTTCGGACATCGCAGTGTCACAAGATGGACAGTGGCTGGATGACGGTGTGGCTGTAGAAAGGTGGGCGCGTTCACAGGACACAGCGGACATCGGGTGTAGACGGTGGACATCTCTCCGGATGGGACGACCAGATCGCATGACAAGACTGTCTGCGTCTGGTCGCTCTCACCTGGCCACCGACTTGCCACACGACTACATGGTTGTCGGGGTCAAATTCTCACCCGACGGAAACTTGGAGCTTCAAGTCCGTTCGGATCTACGACAGCGAGCGCGGTTACCTCCTCGTCGCCGTCCCGATTCAAGTCACCTTGAGGGTTAATCATTCCCTGGCCTGGACGAGTGATAGCAAGCAACTCTTTGTCTCCGCTCACGACGGCAACATCAGCTGTCTCGACGTGTCCACCGGGACGACGCGCTCTCAGTGGCCCATCGGCAACGGGGGTTGGTCCTCGCCGTGCATCGTCCTAGCGAGCAACGGTACATTCATCGCAGCCTCCGTTTTCTCATCTGTCTCGTTCTGGGACACTACAACGCACCAGCAAATCGGTGCTGTCATCGAGCATACAACTCGCGTCCAGTCAATGGCTATCTCAGCAAACTACGACTTGCGATAGCTGGAGACGGGGAAATCATCCTTCGCAGTCTCCGTGACATCCTTCCCTCATCCTATTTTGACAATGTAAGTGCACTTGCATCAAAATCCCGCTGCGTGAGATGGTTTCCTAAGTACGAACCGCGTTGTTGACTGCTGTACGTTTTCACTGGGTAGGCCAGGCAGGCCACAGAGGTGGAAAAGACCGATGTCGAAGAGACAATTGAGTCATCTGTACAAGACATGCAGTGGAGTGCGTCCATCATCACCCTGTCTCGCATTTACTGATATCCGCGTCTCGAAGAGACCGTTCAGCAGCACCGTAACCAGCTCTCCAACAACCAGCATACACTGGATAGCCTCAATGAAGCCATCAAGTCCCTTCGTGAGTACATTCATCATCACCCTGACATGCGCTTCACTGACATCACCTTCCATTAGATGACGAAGTCAATGATATCCAAGAAGCCATCCGGCAACTCCGTAACTAGCTCTGATTGAACATCACAAGATGGACGCTTTAGTTGCGGAGCTACGGTCATCCTTCTATCACTAATCCGACCTTTTGAAATTCCGGTACCTCGTAGCCTGTACACTTCGGCGGCATATCATCACCATAGCTGAAAAATACTTATCTACATACACGTGATCTCTACCATGTCCAAACCCAGGTTTTCTCCCACGTGCGGCGATCCATCGAAATTCACAAAGTACTGTCTCTTGCCTCGCAACACAAGACTATACGTAGCGAGACCTGCAAGGTGTGGATAGCCGTTCTTGGGAGCGAAGGCAAACTCGAAAACTTCAAACAAGATCTCCGGGATTTTCAAACAACGAATCGTGGGTTTGAAAGTTTAAAGACTCCGGTAGCATGTGTTCAACCTGACACCTTGCCCATGGACCAATGGGAGCTCAGTGTCAGTGTATAATTACAAGTTCTTTGTCGGATCTCCCACAGGCCAAACCAATGACCCTGACGCAGCTGTGAATATGCCAGTCCTGGTTGACACGATCCCTTCACTTAAAGATCCTTGTTCACTTGTCGCTTCATCAAGGAGGAATAGCTTGGAACATTCATGTTGCGCGCATCTTTGCTCTTGATCTGGTCCTTCGTTGCACTCGCTGCAGCTCAAGGCAGTCCTCAGTGCACTTCAGGCGAAATCGTCTGTTGCAACACGGTACAAAGTGTGAGTCACCTGCGCACGTCCCCGGGAGCACTGATCCCACCCGCGGGCGTGCGCTCTTGCAGGCATACGCTGTTTCAAATATCCCCTCTACGACGGGCATGTCCAATGCAGCTGCGGCCAGCCTTGGGCTGGTTGGTTCTACCTGCACGACGCTCACCGTGATCGGGCTTGGAAAGAGTTGTGCGACGAAACAGTTGCCGATGTGCTGCACGGACAACAACTACGTACGTCGTTTCCCTTTTGTCGTCGGACGGTCTGAGCCGACAGAATCCTTGGCAGAACGGGACTATGACCCTCGGGTGTTCGTACATCAATCCTATGCTGGCCTAGAGAACGAACGGTCGTGTTCCCGTAGCGCCACAAATTGATATTTTCCACCGACCATTTCTGTCAACGTGTTTCGCACGTTTATGTTTGTCTGAGTTCTTAAATAAGCTGGTGCAAGTTCTGTTACAGGCAAGTGCTTGACTGTGCCCACCTGAGGCTCCCGGGCCCGCTTGATTTGTAGTTGTAGGCACCAAGGAATGTGCATAGGTTGTTCACCGGAACGGAAAGCCATTGAACATTCACAGTTCGCGAACGGGCCCCACTGATGATGGGAGCTGGATTTCCGTCTTATCCTGGGACATTTTACGCTTGCATTGTCTAGGTCACTACCCCGGGTCCGTTGACTTGTCAGTGCCGCAGAGACGTCACATGTCAAAGGTGTGTCATACTTGCCGGAAACTGCTGAGGCCGCCCGTGCCCTGATAGTATATATCGACCAACTGACGTTGCTTTGAGCGCCTCACAGCCCCCAACCCACCATGTGGGCACTTTGTATCCATTACCAGAGGAGTATCCAAGTACGTCATACTTGCACTGGTCTTCCCACGTCTGACAATACAGTGAGCTTTGAAATTTGAGCATCTCACCAACTACTTTGTAACTGATCCATTGCTACTTATCACAAACCAGTCCCTTGTCCCTTGATCACCCACAGGAAATGGACTGCATCGCTAACACTGGTTGGAATCGCGCGCCCATACCAGAGATCCTCTGCCCTTATGATACGTGCCTGGCCACCACACCTATTTGGCTTCATTGTCGCGCTCTTGTTAACGTACGGTCGCAAGATTAGCTGCATTTGCATCTCGATCATCATTACTGCACCTTGCTCCCGAGGAATCGGGGCTCGGTCAGCCGTTGGTTGGCCACTTCCGGTTAGTCCTGTTAAAAATGGTCCGTACTGAAATGCTACTGCCCTGCTGTCTACTTTTAAAGCCGACCAGTCCTCGCTCACAATTATAAGTGCGCGCTCAACAACCGACCTGGTATCTCATCTCTTATCATTCCCTTTCTTCTTCTTCTCTGATTCAAATAACACTGTCGTTTCTTTAGCATCCAATCTGTCGCTACAAGATGTCCCCCATTTCTTCCACCCCTAAATCGGGACCCGCAACCATTCTACTTCCTGATCTCGTCTCCCATTGCAGGTTCGACCTCCACATAAGCAGGAATCACAAACTCGTCTCCGTCGAATCGAAGCGATGGATATTTAACGGTGACCCCGACCTCGGCCAAGCTGCTCGCCGTGCCTTTCACGGCCTCAAGGCTGGAAAACTTGCCGCGATGTGTTATCCCAATGTCGGTTACCCCCAGCTCCGCGCCTGCAGCGATTTCCTCAACTGGCTCTTCCATCTGGACGATCTCTCCGACGACATGGACGATCGTGGTATAGACAAGGTTGCCAACGTTGTCATGAACTCCATTTGTCACCCACACACGTACCGTTCCCCCACGCGTCTCAATCGAATGACGAAAGAGTCTGTATTCTGTATTCTTCTATTTATCGATTCTTTATGCTTTCTTCCTACCCTGAGCTTTCTGACGTTTTGCACCCCGATTCTAGTTTATACAAGCGGATTGTCCGAACGGCTACCCCCGGGACTTATCGACGATTGCAGGAGACGATGGAACTCTTCTTCCAGGCGATCCACCAACAGGCCCTCGATCGTGCCAACGGCACCGTCCCTGATCTGGAGTCGTACATTTCCCTCCGCCGCGACACGAGTGGGTGCAAACCCTGCTGGGCGCTCATCGAATACGCTCACCACCTCCATATCCCCGATGATGTCATGGAGCATCCCACCCTCCGTAGCCTCGGGGAAGCCACGAACGACCTCGTCACGTGGTCTAACGTAAGTCAATTCATAGCGTCCCGTCTTGTCCTCGACGGGTTTGCGAATCATAATAAAAAACATATCCAGGACATCTTTTCGTACGACGTGGAACAATCCAAAGGACACACACACAACATGATCGACGTCATCATGCACGAACAAGGGCTGGACCTCCAAGATGCCGTCAACGTCGTCGGCGACCTCTGCAAGCGCGCCATCGATCGGTTCACACACGACCGCGCCAACCTACCCTCCTGGGGCCCCACCATCGACGCCGACGTCCGGGTGTACGTCGACGGACTTGCCGATTGGATCGTGGGAAGTTTACATTGGTCGTTCGAGACCGAGAGGTATTTCGGAACGGCTGTCAATGGGAAGCGAGTCAGGGCGACCCGCGTCGTCGCGTTGCGCCCCAAGATTGTCGCTCAAGCGCCAGTCTGGGAAGCATAAGTAAACACATCGTCGCTCTGGGTCCTGGGTCCTGGTGTCCCGTTGCCTTGTTTGTCTCGCCTTCCCAACCATCCCGTTTCGATGACTATGGCGATCGCCAAGGACGTTGCGCTTAGCCACTGGCGGGGATGTTTTTCCTCGTGTCATCGCGGACCGACCGTCTAGAGACACGTCTATCTGCACGCACTTCATTTACACGCCTTCTCATTCATTCATTCATCGCTCCTCGCTTCACTCCTGGACAGTGGACACCATACGCTCGCTTGTTATTTAATTTACTCACTAAGTACAGATCAAGGCCGCCATCTAGCACGGACCTATATTTTATGTTATCTATATTTGTGCACTAGGAAGCTGGACTCTTTATTATTATGGATATCAATGTAATCAATGAGGGTTTTTTTTTCGCATCTTGAACAAAAAAAAATGCAGATGAATCTAGAGAAAGAAACGAGTCCGAATGATCATTGTACAAATGTATCTTGTTTTCAATATGCTGCAATGCACACGGTTCACGGTGAACCAAAGGCATGAAAAATGGGACAGACAACAAAAAACGAACGGTTGCGTCAAATGAACGCACGAAAACAGGTCTCAAGGGCGTTTGGGCGGATGTTGTACCTCGCAGCCATCGTCGGCCTTTCCTGGAATCTCCGGTTGGAAAGGATTCCCGTCCTTATCATCAAACCGTACGCCCCTCGAACTCCAGCGCTGTCGCCACTTTTGGATAAAGAGGGGATGTTCTACCACCCCGGCCAACGTCCCCGTGTTTCGGATTCGAACCTGTCCCAGCCTGGGCAGGTTTGATTCCTCGATCTGACACATTAAATCTTCGAGCGGTTTCATGATGTACGCGGCAAATATCGCGATCGGGACACCAACAATGTCTTCGCTGATGGGGAAAATGCCGATGCGTTTCAGAGTTGGGTGGTAGAGATTGTCGAGTTGTTGATGTGGAAAGATGGTAACAAAGGTTTCGAGGTTGGGACATTTGGCGATGATTTCGGGTAAAAGCGGGGTATAAGCAACCGTCCTCACGACACGAATCTTATGGCCATGTGTTCGCAAAAAGTCCGGGCTAAACGGAGAAAAGCCTTCGAGGCGGTGTAGGTAGGGCAGTTGGTCAGGGGACTTGGACAGCATGAGAAGGAGGGTGTTAAGTGGGACGTTTCCCAGAGATGCGTGAGAGAACGAGGGGCTGTCTCCTAAAATGAGGGTCCTGAGATTAGGTAGGATAAGGTGCTCTTGACGGGGTTTTTCGGGGAATGATCCATATATATTAGCCAGTGTAAGACTGCGAAGACCGCGTAACTCCCGCAGGACGTCCATCAAGTCGCTCCATCCTGGACTCTCGTTGCACGTCCACTCCACCCTGCGGAGGGAATGCGCGCATGTCGTCAGGAGCGCTTGTATGACCTCGGTGGGCGTCTGCATGGGAGGGAGGATGGCATGCGAACTGGGTGTTAGCGACATGTAAAAGTTACTGTTGATGTAGATCTCGAGATTGGGAGTACACCGTAAGATACGGGCGAGATTTTTCGCGTCATCTAGGTGCGGATTGTGAAGCTGGACGTCCACGCGACGGGTCAGCGATCCGAGGGCACGAACGCCGTCGTTGGCCTTGCTTTGTTCGAGACGATCGGCAAAGATAACGGCTTGCTTGGAGCAACTGAGATGGATGCACTCGTGGATAAGCTCTGATACGATTGCAAACCAGTCTTTGCAGACCAAGAGAAGCGCCAATCTGGTGGACGGTGCCATGTTCCAATAAACATCGACACCACGGGTCTCGGAGAAGGGGTCAAGTCGGTCGGACATCAGCACACGAGGTATTCGGATGAGCAGGGAAAATATGTGCCTCCAAACTTCGACGGGGAGCGGTGGTAGTGGGGACATGATAGAAGCACAATTTGTCTGCAAGGACGCGTGCATGAGGTTTCGCCACACAGGAGAAGAATGTCGCCTCACCGGGCCTGACACAAACAACCACGCAAAAGATAGGACCAACGAACGTTGCGTGAAAGAACAACTCGAAATGGTCAAGGAGGCAAAACGAAGACGAGAAGGCGAGGAGCGGGAACACACGCAGGCTTCCCTGACGCGTGAAATGAACGAAGTCAGTTGGGACCCACAATAAATCAGCACCATTTATAGTAAACCGTGTTTGGATCTGAAGGTTTTGCCAAACAACGTGAACGTCGTCTGAAACGGTCTTGGCGACGGCTGCCACGAAACCTAAGAACCTTATGTCCAAGAGAAAGGCACATCCTCAGTCCTCGTCTGCCACCAAGAAAATAAAGGTCCAGCACGGATCCCTTGACCGCTTGCCGTGGAAGTCCGTCGCGAGACCCATCGAGACAGGCCTCGATGGCGACGACGGCATTCTCGAACTCGAGGAGGTCGACAACGTCGAGATCGTCTACGAGGAGAAAGACGGCGGAAAAGTCATCAAGTTTAACGTTCGTTCGCGCTCTATGTATTTTATCGGAATTACGTCTAATATGCCCGAACCTGCGGCAGGTCGTGCAGCTACCAGACAGCATTGCCGTTGGCGAAACATCAGCTGCGGGTGGCGAGCCTCCTGCTAGCCTGACAGAAAACTCTCAACTACCAGCCACCGCTTCATTCGATGGTACAATTATTACTCTTTTTCTCGTCGAGTCACCTCATATGACGCTCATCTACCTGGTGAACAGCTGCGCTCCTTCCTGAATGGCGCTCGTTCAACTTGCATCCTCACCTCCTGCAGGTGTTACACAAAAAATCATTCACTTCTCCTACTCCAATCCAGTCACGAGCACTTCCGTTTGCGCTTTCTGGTCGGGACATTGTTGGCGTGGCAGAAACGGTATGTCTCACGCACTCGTCCATCCCATCGATTCCAACACAGATACTCGTAGGGATCAGGGAAGACCCTCGCGTACGGACTACCCATTATTCACCGTATACTCTCACAGCCAAGGCATCCTACCCAAAAACGCAATCCCCAGGCCCTGATCCTCGCTCCCACCCGAGAGCTCGCTCTGCAAGTTTCAGATCATCTCAATGCATTTTCGAGGACTGTTGATGCCGCGCTCAAGGAAGAAACCAAGGAAGGTGATTTATCCAAGGTTCAAGGGAAGATCAACGGCAAGGCGCCTAATGGCAACAATCGGAATGCACACACGTTGCCTCTCGTCAGTGTCGCCGTTCTAGTCGGAGGGCTGTCAGCCCAAAAGCAACGGCGGATCCTTGATCGCGGAGTCGACATTTTGATCGCAACCCCTGGAAGGCTGTGGGATACTCTGGAAGAGGTTCGTTCTTGATGAAGCTGTCCATCACGTTCGTGAAACAAAGACTATTGTTTTCTCTTCTTCGACTAGGATGAAGCTCTCGCACGACATGTTCGGAATATCAAAGTTCTCGTGTTGGACGAGGCGGATCGCATGATCGAAACTGGGCACTTTGCTGAGATGGACAATATCCTCCGTCTCACCATTCGCCAATCAAAGTGAGGTGATCAACTTAACACGAACTAGCGCAGCTGACCCATTGGATTTAGAGAGGATGAGATAGAACCAGAATCGAATGACCAAGAGAGAAATACAAGTTCACGAAGCGGCGATCTGCAAACTCTTGTATTCTCTGCAACGCTGAGCAAGGACCTCCAGAGAAATCTCAAACGACGTTCCAGACCAAAGCTCGGAAAAAAGGGCAGCTTCAAACCGCCCAGCACTCTTGGTGAGTCACCACCCCGGATCTCAATGAGTTACAGCACTCACGCCACGCAATGCGTGCAGATGATCTGCTTCTCCGGCTCGACTTCCGGGATCCGAAACCAGAAGTCATTGACCTCAGCCCGGCAGGTGGTGTCGTCTCCACACTCCAGGAGAGTAAAATCGAGTGCCTTGCGTCGGAAAAGGTAACATCATACACGTGTTGATCCTGATAGCCCTTCATTTACAAACACCACAAGGATGCGTATTTGTATTACTTTCTACTCCGATACCCAGGTCGCTCCCTCGTGTTCCTATCGGCAATCGACGGGATCAGACGCCTCATACCCCTGTTGGAGCTCCTCAATCTCAAAGCATTCCCGTTGCATTCGCAGCTAGAGCAACGCCAACGCCTCAAAAATCTCGATCGGTAGCTCGTTCAACGTACTGTTTTTAGCTTCTCCTAAACTTAACTTGGCAGATTCAAGGCAACTCCGAACGCCATTCTTCTGGCGACCGATATCGCAGCGCGGGGATTGGATGTACCAGCCGTTGACCATGTCATACATTATCAAATCCCGCGTTCGGCTGATGTCTTCATTCATCGTAATGGTCGAACTGCGCGTGCGATGCGTAAAGGATTCAGTTTGCTGATGTGCTCCCCGGATGAGAGGAGAATCGTGAGAGCGCTACTCTCGAGTCTAGGCCGCCGTAAGTAAATCCTTTCTCCAACGGAAGATTTCTCCCCTAATCATTCAATTACGGTCCCAGAGGATACAGATATTCCGGACATCACCGTCGAATTGACGTTGCTCGTCCATCTGAGGGAGCGCATCCGCTTGGCGAAGCAAATCGATGCTCAACAGCACCGGGTCAAGAAACAGAACCACGAACGCATTTGGCTGAAAGAAACTGCGGAAGCGATGGAGATAGAACTTGACTCAGACGTTGTGAGGTAAGTGTGTCACTCCTGTCTTGACTAAGCGACGTGAGTGATCTGACCTGTTATCCTGCCATCAGTACCTCCGAAGATGAAGCTAGACCAACCAAACACGACAAGAAACGAAGGAACATCCAGAGTGCAGCTTTGAAAGCTGAGTTAAAGGAGATGCTCTCTCGGCCGCTGATCGCCAGAGGGGTTTCTACCCGATATATCACTTCGGGAAGTAGACCTATCGCGGACGATATCCTCGCGGGAAAAGGTTAGCCACCCATTCTTTTGATGCTGACGAGAAAAGGAGTGTGCATCTGGGACTGATGGCATTCTAACCTGAATTGTACAGTGCATGACACCATGTTGGGCTTGCCGAGGACGGATGCCGGGAGTGATCTCGTGAGTGCCCGTCGGAAGCGCCCGGTGGACATCAAACAAGAGCAAGACCTGAAGGAATGGGCTGGGATAGGTACTTGATCGCTCACGGGCAGTACGGATATTGAAAACATGTTCCATGAGCAAACAGAACACGACGTTGTGATGCAACCGAGCTCATGTTCCTGCCATCGAGCGGGAAAGCCTCGAGGCGAAAGTCGGAGCGGTGTAGCTAGCTGTGCATTTGTTTCCGCGTTATCACAGTACACGTTGCACGGGTGGCCTATTGATGGCGCCACGTGTACAAAGCAAAACATCTTATTTTGGCAATCATGATGGCAGTTCAAACTCCGCTCGCATCCCTATGGCATTTATTTATTTGTTACCCGTCCGCCAAGTTTAAGTTATCCTCCGGGCCAACCTGCGCCTTCATTCACACCGTCCCGATGAGTTCTCCTCCACCGTCCCCACTTAGAATGACTTTGACGGTATCGACCGTTGCCAATGCCTTCGTCAAGTTCAGACGAGCTCAACATGACGCACTCGACTTCGCCTCGGGCATACCCATCACAGACCCATCCTTGTGCGGCGAATATGCGACCTGCAAACGACGGGTACCACTCGAACATGCAGACCGATATGTGTGCAAGGGTGCGGTGGATGTGGCAAAGTTGCTCCGTGGTTCGCGGACAAGTTTGTTAGAAAAGGCGGTGCTTCTTGGGGCGAACGTGCTCGTCGAGGAGAGGTGGGTCTTGCTCTCTCAATCCCTCCCTCTTTCTCGCCTCCAAGCTGTCTCCTGTGTGTGGTGTGCTTGGCTTGGGCGTTGTAGCCACTTTAGCAAGCACGCGGTACCACGTTCCATTGGATAAACTTCCGTGTATAGATAAGATGGCTGACAGTGCATGTTTATCTTTCTTCTACAGCTGGGTTTGCCAGATACGTATACCAAAAAACAGGCATGATGGCAAGTTTCGGGTGCTGGTCAGTCTTATCACTCGATTGGTCCATGTATGAATCATACTGACACCGAATGATGGGTGGTCGTGGCCGTCTAGATCCGATACTACGCATCCGCCTCGCGCTCGTCCCTCCCTGATCCACGAAAGCCTGTTGCCTTGGATAAGGTGACGAATGTTCCTGGACTGATGACGATTATCGGACGTGAAGAAATCACTCTTTGATACATTGCATTGTCCCTCTGTTTCACTCTCCCTATCCGTCCATGTCTCTCCTTCCGACGAAGCAAAATCACTCCTTTCCTTTGGACTCCCTCACTTGTATCACCATTGCTCGTTCCATATCCAGTTGCACGACCGTCTATGTTATCTTGCACCTTAATGCCGCCATATTGAATAATTATTTTATTTATTTCATTTCGCATCTGTACTTTGCAAGACACGTTGATACCATTGTTCATTTGAATGTACGAATGAATTCTGTTCCGGTTTGAAATGAAACCGTTCAGGCCAGGCCAATCCTAGGCGCAGTGTGGGGCTTAAGAGGCTACCTGGCCCAGGATCTCTGTAGGCCCTGGGTCCAGGCCAGTACATTGTAGTACAAGTAGAACAACAAAGGAATGTGAAAATATAGGACGTAAGTAGATAAGGTTAAGCAAAGCATATGCGCAAATCTACGGGATGTTCTCCGGCAAACATACATGCTGAAAGGTGTGCAACACCACTCGTTTACGTTCTTCCCATTGAGCATGGAGAGAGTGTCCATGGCATAGTAATGACCTTAAGCTTTGTCTCTGAACGTGCTTCCGAGATTAGTCAGCCAGGGATGCAGAGGCTTGTTGGTCATGGAAAAAATGCTCGTCTCGATGAGATTTGCTGTTTTATAGGTGAGATCCGGTGAGAGGTGGCAAGCAGTCTCCTGTCTGAGTCCAGCCGTTTTCTGCGCAGCTCGAATTTGAAACAGCTGGACCTCCTCAACTACTTGGGAAGTGCCAACCTACTGTCGGCGCAAACCTTGCTTGCACGTGTCAAACACCCACCATCGTTGACGTCCTTTCACCCCCAAGTGGAGCACTGAGTCAGCCTCCTCGATCTTTATGTTGCTCCATCTCGCGGTCGAGTATACGAATTTCACGCGACTTCGACGAAAAAAGGCCCACGACGGACATTTATTGCTGGAGGACAACAGACATCTGAATCTAGACACGGAGACTACGAGATGGTGGCGGCAAGTGTCAACAGCAATCAAACGGACTAGGGTCGGCTGTGCTGACAGTGACCTTGCTGGAACAAGAGGCCCTTGCCTGAGATTTTGGGTGGGTTTTGTTTGGGCAGTGCTTTAAAAATAGGAGATATTTGCGAGTATTGACATTTGGCAGAGTGATCAAGTTTCCCATGGATTATGAGACACTTAAACTTGGCCACAAAGATGCAATATGTCTGGTGCTCATGCCAGAGTTTTGGATGTAGGAGCAACCAGACAGCTTCAGGCAGAAGGTACAAGAAGCCCAAACAGCAAGATGACATCAGTGTGCAGATGACACAACTGGCAGCAACATCCATTGACACAGTGTCAGGAGCAACAAATGTTAGTATTTATGCATTATTAAAGTATATTTTGGCTGGGAGAGTGCATGACTCCTCATTATGCATTACAACAAAATTTTTTCCTATTTGTGACCCAAGCTGCATGCCCAAGAACTTGAGGAGCCCTTCTAGTGGTGGGGAGACATCTTCACAGGGAATGTTCAGTGCTCAGCTCTGATGAGGATGACTGAACCCTCTAGGAACTAGGTGTTACATCAACCGAGATGTCAACAACTAACACTTTCGTGTTAACCAATCCTCGGGGGTACTTCCGGTCTGGGACGGAGACTCAGCACGTATAGGCGACGTGCGGAAAACCAAACAACCCTAGCTATACCGAGCTAGTTGTGGTCAAGGGTACAGGGCTCCAGCTACCAACTGCTAAGGCACTGG
>JBBPLK010000075.1:0-27829 GCA_038089735.1 Exsudoporus frostii
TATGAATTCAACTACTTTGGCTTTGGTGAATCAGACGAAGAGGATTATGGGCTTGAAGGGGCTGTCAGCCGTCAGCTAGAAGTCCGACTAGGTCACCGCAGAGATGGACCAGTAAAACTTGAAGAAAGGGGTCTGGGACTGTTGCTTGTGGTAACTATACTCGGGCGTTACATTACACAGCTTCCCGACTCGGTCATTTTGAAGAAATGGGTCAATGACCTCATTATTTCTGCACAACAGGCATTCGACAATGCCAAGTGTCCTGTAATTTCTCGAGTCAATTTATATTTGCTTGGATACTTACTTCTCTGCAAGATTCCGGCACTGGCAACCATGATGCATTTCCAAAGCTCTCACTACCTTTGAGGACCCAGCGTACACAGACATACTCGACAACTCGGAAGACCGCTCCGCTCACCGCGCACCCCCACAACCACAACCATTTGACTTACACTTGCCAGACTCTGAGTCGGATGATGATTCTGACATAGACACAACTGGCGAAGAAGGGTCCATGGCCACCCATACCATTGATGATGGCGCCCGTTGGCTTGATACGAAGCCAGGATTGCATGGGAGAGCGGTATATGCAGTGCGTCAACGATTGGCGCTGACGGGAGTGGACGGGTTTGAACTCTCGTCTCCATATTTCCGCGGTATTCTCGACGAGGGCTCTAAATCACGTTTCCAGACAACTACTGAGACAAAGGGTGCTAAAACTTTGCTGAAAACAGTATTGAAAGCCGTTCCCGGTCCTACCAACTGGGATACTTGGTAGAAAACACCTATTTAACGCCCGTTTATCGCTAATCAACAGTGAAAATGGATATTTTTTTTGTAAATTAGCCTTAAATTAGTGCTAATTTACCCCCCGTTAATCAGATGTATATTACATAGGTAAAATAGACCTGTCTGCGGCCAGTTGCTAATTAACCCGTTGAACAGACCGGGGAACCTGCTTTACCGTACACTACTCCCGAGTTTGCTGATATTGTTTTGTGACTCGTCGGAGAGCCATGGTGTGTGCGCACTGCCACGGTCCATTGGGTCATCCGCTTATGTAAAACCTCCATGCAATGGTTCGCCCATGACCACTTTTCAATCCACCCCCTCGGTCGCGCCACAGACCTCTAAGTACCTCTCTGCTTCCCTTGGCGTGAATGCAAACGAGAATAATGACAACGCGGCGACCCAACGCAAGCGGAAGTGTAACCCACTCCTTCAGGTCACAAAGAACACGAACAATTTGAGGACCAAGACCGTGCTTGCGCCGAAGGAAGTAAGTGAAGATAATATTGGTCAAGGTCAAGTTCGACGGTCCCGCGATCAAATAAACTGTCCCCGTCAACCATTCTGCACCATCGCTGCAACTCGACGCACCTCCTTGAAGGCCACAGCTTCATGGCCCCCGGTGTTGCCTACGCATCTCCAAGACTCTCCCCTACTAGACGACGATGTGGTTTCATTCAACCGGGCGTCCTTCCAGGCACACATCCCACTGGTAGCCAACGCTTCTCCATTCCAACGTGGAGATCTCTAGGACGACGAACACAAGAACCGCAAATCCTTACGTTCTAGACCAGAGTCGATTGCATCTACTCGAGAAGAGATCATTTCCAACTACGGTTCCGACTCCTGCGTGCCTTCTACAGACATGCTTCAAACGCCGATCAGGAAGGATTGATTGCTAAAGAGGCTCTTGCGGGTGAGGTTATGGAGAACGAGACGAACGGGTTCTTCAGAGACGTCAACGCTGGGTACCGCCCATTTTTCTCAAGTGATTCGGTCGAATGAAGTGTCAGGACGTTCGTCAAGACTGGAGGGAGAACCTCAAGCTCAACATCATCATTTAGTTCATCTGTGATTGTTTGGTTGTCGTTATTGCAATTCCTGTGCTTGTCATCTGTCCGACGGGGCATGTCTTCAACACATCTGAGCTTGCGTCACGTTCCTGCATGGAGGTTCCAAACAATATCTACACCGCAATTTGCGACGAGGTGTCTGACCTCATGCAGGTCGCGGCGACACAGATGCCACCATTATCCCTATGGAGACGAGCGCACGGTTTGGACGTTGTTGATCGAGTTGTGGGTGTCAAGGATGCGGCCCGGAAGGGGATCCGAGACGCCGCTGTCATGGAATCATGGTCATATCGTTCAGCATCATCGTGGGCGTCATAGGACGACTACCTCCCTCTACATCCAGAAGTAGGCCGTGTGTTTGTTCCCCTCGTACGATTCACGATCATATGCTCTCTCTAGTAGCGGCGTGAGGCGTTGCCGCATGCTGTTAGCCATGATGGTGGAGATGCGGCAAGTCCCAAACCTGTTCCTGTCAATGCTCATCGCGAGAGGTGATATTTTGTATCTAGTGCTTCCGAGCTATATCATGTGCCATTCGCGACTTGACTGGCGCTCGTGAAATACTTGACGCTACTGCCGCCAGTCGAGCAACGACAGCGCTGCCACTATGTATTTATGTGGCGGGTCGACATGCAGCCTATTCTTTGACCGATGCGATCCCAATTCGGACGAGGCGGGGTTTCGCCACTTTGACCACTGTATCATTGACGGACTCTTCAAGTCCACCGTGGCGAGAGAACCGGCGAAAGAAATTGAATTTCTTCTCTGCCAATTTGCTGAGGCTACTTGCGCGGGGAACACTGGCTGTCCGTACATATCCCAAGCCTCTGACTAGAGTTTGCTCCCAACACACCCTCTAAAAGGGAGACAGATCTTCCTGTCATACCATGCATTGGCGCACGGCGCGATTTGAAGTTCGAGTTAGCTTTCTGGCCCATAAACGACGCACATTGATCCACTGAAGTAAATCTCCGAATCCGCGAGACATACCGACACTACTTCTGTCCACACCCCGTCCTCTTCCCCGTCCCCCACATCTGACCGTTCATCATGTGGTCCATCTGCTCGTACCTTGGCGCTTGCGCTCACTATGCGCACTTTGAGGATCTGTGTGCTCTGCATCTCTGCACTTGTGGGCGGGTTCCGGGAGGTTTCCCACCAGTTTGGTAGGACGCCATTTGTGAGGAGGGTATCGCCCAGAGCTTCTCGTCGATGTCCGGGACAACAGTAGCAATACCTTGGAGGACAGCCGAGCGATAATTGTAGCTATGCGAGAAGGGGCTTAGGGAGAGTACGAGGCCGTCGACATAGGTCGCTGCGATGCATACGGGTAGCCCGTCTGATTTTCCTGCGTCCGAGGCGGAGGCTGAGATCTTCATGAGACGGCTGGATACGTAACCTAGAGAATATTCGAGACGATCAACACCTGGGGATATTTCAGCATACAGAGGGAAGGTGAGGCGCTCTCACCGTGTAGATAACATGCAGGCGCGTCATCCCCGCCTTCGGAATAGACACCCATCTTGCCGATCATGGGTAGTATGACTGGCGTACGCTCGTCGGGATCGTCATAGCTACCAGAGGGTGAAGGTGGAAGGAAGGAGACATGCACGACGGATGCAGCATTGATGATGCCATGGACTGTTTCTTTAGCCATATGTCGCTCTCATCAATGAGCGATGATTGAGTTAGCATTGGTTGACGGTTACACTGCCGCATTTCGAGCAGGTCCAGCACCACCGCAGAACAGTACTAACTCGCGTGCAGTTCATGGTCTGTGTGACTCCATGCCAAAATTACTCTAGGTATCTTTTGATTGTGCCACTGGACAGTAGGTATCTTTAACTGAGAATATTTACATGCTGTGCGGGGCACAGCTTGTAAAGCTGTAAAAGGGTTCACTTGTCGGAGAACCCCGAGTGACCCCGCTTGCCAGAAATGGCAAGCGCGTTTGCGGACACGACACGAGCGACACGGGTGCGGGCGCGGTGCAAGGGCACTCGTCGGATGAGGAATAACGGACAAGGACGAGTGGCAGCCCGGGATTGATGGTGGGGAGGTCAAAGAGCGATGGCCCGGGCGAGGAAGCAATGTAATATATAAAAATTGGATTCACAATCTACTTACTGACTCGGAGAGTCGGTGTGATCGACCGAGTGAGTACTACTAGTAGCTAATCTACACGGGGTGGGGGGATGGTGAAGTGGAATATAGCTGGCGGGGCTTTGAAGGTGTCCGCGCGCTGCTGGAGACGGTGGTGACTCTGGTGAGGTCTCGAGATGAGGTCCGATGGGTTGCAACCAAACAGCGTGCGTCTCGCACGCGAAACGCGCATTTATCTCACTTTATGCCTTTCTGCAGCACTTTCCTAGCTAATACATCGCTGTAGCCACCTAATAAGTAATGTAGCATACCTTCCCAGCCATACACTTGTCCTCCCGGGGATTTTCCCCATCTTTTTTCGACGAGCAGTGCTGCCGCTGCCCCGAACACATGCCAACGCGCTCGCCCGACGCTGCGACGCGCCTGGGAGTGCGCTTAGGTAAGCGTCGTTGATTGGACGCGGGGGACCCTCAAGTCACGTGATGTTGAGCACGTGCTCGCTTACCCGTTATAGAAGGCTTAGCATGTAAGTTTCCCGCCTCATCCACTGCACCGTCGATTCCGGGTCGTTCATCGCCTTCACGCTCACGCTTAATCGTTATAATGCACGACCCACCGATAAGCTTGAATGACATCTTACCCCTCATTCTCACTCTCACATGCGTCTTACATTCAGTACTCCCAGCCACATGAACACAGATATCTCTGACGAGCGAGGGTACATTTATTACACCATCTCCACACCCTCCGTGTTCAAGAAAGTGACCACCATCACCAAGTATAACTGGAACGGTTCTAGTGGTGTCCCCGAGACGATGGGTGTGATTGAGTGGCATCGCATTAGGGAGACGGTGTTTCGTTTTAATAACGAGGTGATACCTGCGAGCGAGATGCTCCAAAGGCGTATTTGGAACACGTACGTTGGTTCCTGATGTTTGACAATATGATGCGACATTGACGGACTTTGGTGACTCGGATCGTGAATTGGGGAAACGTTGAACGCTACCAGTGGTCTGTATTTCGTAGGTGCCGATCAGCGGACATACAAGTGGAAGATCGGGCGGTACTGTTGGGTATGTCCTGTTCTGGTTTACTGTGGTGTCGAATGGAATGACGAATAATGGATTTGGATGCGTCTCGCGAACAGATGAAGATTGCTGATTCGCACGTCGAGCTTGTCCGGTTCCACAAGAAAAATCTTGGGATTACGAAACCGTTACATCCGGCCTACCTCGATGTCTCTACCAACGTGGTTCACATGTTGGATCACGTCATCCTCACATTTATCTATGCTGAGTGGTTGCGGCAGGAGCGAGAGAAGCGCAAAAGGAGAGTTTGAGTTTCTGATGAAGGGCAGGCATTTGCAGACTATTTTTCGTGACGCTCACGCCGGTAGCGGCTCCGTTCGATCTTCCCCTCCATCCATAGCTTGTGTCCCGCCAAGTAACAAGGGATCATGACCATGTCTCTCATGTAACTGTATTCTGGTTTGATAGCAAAGAATGCGTCATAGATAAGTAGAGGCAGCAGTGCAGTAGCGTCGTTCTCCATCCTGGCGTGTCCAGCAGGCGCATGGCCAGTACTTAATGTACTTACTATTAGTGCTCAACTTACATAGCATCCTGATCAACTTTGGGCAGATCGAGGTACGTAGATGAATTCTCTGATCCAAGTACTAGTTGTATTTGGACGAAAACTAAAAGCCCAGAGTGCATTTCAGTAAAGTGTGAATTTCAGGCCTGGGTGCTGCGCCAATCATCTTCATGAACGAACCTTACTTGTGGTCTAGGAATTCTTTCCTGCTGCACCCCCATGATGTGCATTGCCCCATTTCAGTTGTTTGTCGCCTTCAAACTTAGACCGGCTCGAGGTACATAAAGTCTTGATATCTGCTGTAGAAGACCGCCGACCGACAAAGCTGAACATCTTACCTCCCCTTCGCCTCCCTCTCACTCTTGATCACTGACATGCGTCTCATATTCAGCACCACCGACTACATTAACATAGATGTTTCTGACGTACGAGGGTATACTTATTATACCATCTCCACACCCTCCGTGTTTAAAAAAGTGACCACCATCACCAAGTACGTACAACTGGAACGGTTCGAGTGGTGTCCCGAGACGATGGGTGTGATTGAATGGCATCGCACGAAAGAGATGGTATTTCAGTTCGATGGGAAGGTGACACTCGCGAGCAAGATGCTCACAAAGTGTTCACGGAACACGTACGTTGATCCTAATGCTTCAGCACGACGATGTGCCATTGCGGGGAAACATTGAACACTGCCAGTGGTCGGTATTTCGTAGGTCCTGATCAGAAAACATACAAGTGGAAGTTCTGATCGAATGAGATGACAAATGATGGATTTGTACGGTCCCATGAACAAATGAAGCGTGCCGAGTCGAACTTCGAGCTCGTCCGGAGCCACAAGAACAATCTTGGGATAATGAAACCGTCCCATCCGGCCTACCTTGATGTCTCCACCGAGGTGGTTCCGATCCTGGACTACATCATCCTCACGTTTGTCTATGCTGAGTCGCTGTGGAAGAAGCGGCACGAAGGCGCACATGCCGCTATGCCCCCACGCTCACGCTAACGAAATGTTTCGATACATATTAAGGAACGCTTTAGGTACTCACACCTTCGTATGCAGACGCAGTGTTTGTAATGTTTTCGCTTGGTGATTGTCCACAAATCCATTTGAGAGTTTTAGCGGAAGGCGGCTGACGAAAAAGAAAATTTGGCGAATGCTCCCATACCATTCCTAATGAGACAGAAATTTGCGCATTCTTTCATAATCCCGAGCATTGTTTGTGAGATTCTGAGAAGTTGTGAGAACCGCTAGCATGGTGTGCGGTCCATTAAAATGGCTTTGCGGTCACCCGCTTATGTAAAACCTCCATCCAATGGTTCGCCCATGACCACTTTTCAATCCACCGCCTCGGTCGCGCCACAGACCTCTAAGTACCTCTCTGCTTCCCTCGGCGTGAATGCAAACGAGAATAATGACAACGCGACGACCCAACGCAAGCGGAAGTGTAACCCACTCCTTCAGGTCCCAAAGAACACGAACAACTTGAAGACCAAGACCGTGCTTGCGCTGAAGGAAGTAAGTGAAGATAATATTGGTCAAGGCCAAGTTCGACGGTCTCGCGATCAAATAAACTGTCCCCGTTAACAATCGTCAACCATTCTGCACCATTGCTGCCACTCAGCGTACCTCCAAGGCTACAGCCTCATGGCCCCCGGTGTTGCCTCCGCGTCTGCGAGACTCTCGCCTACTAGACGATTATGTGGCTTCATTCAACCAGGCGTTTTCCCAAGTACACATCCCACTGGCAGTCAACGCTTCTCCATTCCGACGTGGAGATCCCTACGCCGACGGATACAGGGACCGCAAATCGTTACGTTCTAGACCAGAGTCGATTGTACCTACTCGAGAAGAGATCAACCCAACTACGATTCCGACTCCTGCGCACCTACGAACATGCTTCAAATTCCGATCAGGAAGGATCGATTGCTAAAGAGGCTCTCGCGGGTGAGGTTATGGAGAACGAGACGAACAGGTTCTTCAAAGAGACGTCGACGCTGGGTATCGTCCATTTTTCTCAACTGGTTCGGCCGAATGAAGTACCAGGATGTTCGTCAAGACTGGAGGGAGAACCTCGAGCTCAACATCATCATTTAGTTCATCTGTGATTGTGTGGTTGTCGTTATTGCACTTCCTGTGCTTGACATCTGTCCGACGGAGCACGGCTTCAACACATCGGAGCTTGCGTCACATTCCTGCATCAATGTTCCAAACAACGTCTACACCGCAATTTGCGACGAGGTGTCTGACTTCATGCAGGTCGCGGCGACATAGATGCCACCATTATCCCTATGGAGACGACCTCGCAGTATGGTGGTGCGGATGCCTCCAACTTGATCCCTGCTCAGGTACATCATGCATTCATGCGTCAGAACAACCGTGCTGTCTACATAGGCTACAACCCTCAAGAAATATCCAGCACGATAAACTCGGGGCACTCCCTCAGTATCTAATATATGACGGTCTCGTTTCAATTCGACGGATTCTGTCAATCGATAACCCTGTTGTCTAAGGCCCCGAGCGGTAAACGAATTCCCGCCGGCACGCAAGGCGGGTAAAAAGGACCTACGTAAACAAAAGTGAGGACGATCCCATCACAATCCCGGATTCTTCATCATCATTTTACGTTTGCACGGAACATCGTTCACCATTCCCTGTTTCGGACAGCTTTCAAGGCTGTCCTTAATGAAGACTACCGACTGTCAAGGCTCAATATTCCGTGAAGTGGACTGGTTTGGTGCATGGTAGAACGGGATAGGTCACTATTAATACCTCCTTGACGAGCGAAATTCAATGAGGATAACGATTCAGATCGGAGGTGCAATTTAGGCGGCGTGTGGGTTAGGGTGGCAAAAATGTGATGTTCTAGTTGATTGATGAAGGTAGGGCATTTGTGCTGACTGCGAGCCTCTGTAATTGTATGTGCAGTTATCCGTGGCTTTACTACTCGTGAGTTTGTCGAAATCAAACTAGAGAACATGTACAAGTTGAAACATATCATGTAGTCGGTTTTGATGTACTATAGGACTAACTTTTAACCTGGAATTCCTCGTTCACGCGAGCATGGATGCGAGAGAAGCTAGACTGGCTGGCAACGGCTCGGTAGCTGTGTCTCGCCAGTACCTACCATTGGCAGGGGGCGGGGTGATGTTTGCTAAACTTATTCTCACGCGACAACGAATGACCGAGCAGCCAATCAGATGCCGAGGGTCTCAAGTTTAATATAGAAGAAGCAGGTACGGCTGGCAGTGGTACAAAGTACCAAGAATACTGTTTTGTTACTGAACTGTGTGGGTAATATGGTCAAGGAACCTCTTTGACTACACGAAGCAGTACTGAGTCTACTACTGACACGCGTGTGAATAAAATGTGAATCCACTCTTGCTACTCACTCGTTCTCAGTATTCACGCCCCAGCCAGGGTTTCAGTATCCCATACAAACTGGCTTTCCTGGTGCATGATCCCATTATCGGTTCTCGTCCTGGCGGCTGCAGCGTTGGGGCACTTGCACAATTTAAATTCATCCCGGTTGCACCGCGCACAGCAATGTCACACGGAAAATCATTGTCGCACACAGTCTTGGAACCTACTTGCAAAGTTTTGTACCTTAAAGACCCTGATGCCGACCGTGAAACCTGTACAGATGGCCGTCGGAAGTGTCCGTGAAATTGAATCAACACGACTTGCTACGAAGAATACTTCAGGCGAGCCACCATACAGGAACCTGACGAATTCGCTAACTGAAATAGTAAATTCATCTCCAGTCGGTCAGTCAAACACACCACGACGTGCACAGTACGGCACCCAATGTATGCAAGGATCACACAAAAGCAAGGCAGGGGCCACGGCCGCAACCCTCACCATTGTGATCTGATGCACAGTCTCATGTGTCGGTGGCATTTATTTGAGTACCCTCGTGTAGAATGGCTTTCAGGAACGTTGTCCTGTTGTGAGGATGCTCCGAGTTGTAGTGTCATCAGGGCAGCCATAATTTCGAGTTCGGCATACCACAGGAGACCGGTGATAAGTTCCTTCACGTGGGTGAAACCGCGGGTGGCTGAGATTCTGATGTGCGTAAACTTGCAGGCTTCTTACCCCTTCCGTGGGGCCGTGCCTCCGCAGCCGTTGGAAGGATCGCAGCACAGACTCGACTTGCTGTGAGGCTATGGGTGACATATAAACTGCAATCAAAATCCAAAGCAAAGCCTTCCATTTTTTCTCACCTTTCCGCACGTTGCATCCTCCATGATGTGCTTTCGACTAGCCTACTTGGTACACTTTTTGTTCCTCATAAGTACCGTAGCTGGCCAGGGTGCGCATTCATGTTATTTTTGCTCTTCGACTCGGAGTATCCTTACATATCTCTAGCCACTAGTACTGCAACTGGTTACCCCACTGCAACGGAAAGTCCCACTCTCATGCAGCAGGCCTTCGGTACGTATTCCGTATCACCTAGCAGGCCATTTCACTGACAGATAAACAGCATATGATCCAAGCAAGGTCGCTGCAGGAATTTTCGCGGGGCTCTATGGAATTACCTCGTTTATCATTTTCTTCTGGTTATTTTCCAAACGTTCTTGGTGGGGGTTATGCCTACCCATTGGGGCTGCATGTACGGTCTCGTCAAATTTGTCTTGGTGTTACAACTGACCCAAAGCATGATTCAGTCATGGCGGCTGGTTTTGTTCTCCGCATTGAATTAACCATATATCCGAACTCTTTCCCCATTCTTCTTTGTTCGACGTTGTTTATTCTCCTGTCTCCGACGGCCTTCCTCGCATTTAACTACATTCTCTACGGCCGATTCGTCGTCACGTGTATTGAGCGTCGGCACTCACTGATCAGACCCGAGCGTACTGCAAGGTATTTCATCATCAGTGATATCACCACATTCCTTATTCAGGTACGTTCTCTCTCATTTCCGACGCCTTTCGAGCCGCTTCATTTGTGAACACAGGGCACGGGAGGTTCCTTTATGACCTCTACTAACCCCAACACGATTAAACTCGGAGGATACATTGTCATCGCGGGTCTCGCACTTCAGGCGCTCTCCTTTGGAATTTTCATCCTCCTCGTTTACCATGCATATCGGAGCCTGAAGCGAGATGGGATGAAACCTTATGAAGCACCATGGGGCAAGATCTTGAAGATACTATTCTTCAGTTCGGGCTGTTTCCTTGTGCGTTGTTTTCTTTCTCTAGTCGGGGGGGAAATATTTTCACTAAATAATGCATACACAGGTACGATGCATCTATCGTACCATCGAAACGGGTGATGGCCTTGGCAACGGCTATCTCACGGATCATGAAGGTAGGCATGACCCACACATGCCTGAACTCCATCTACGTTACTGAAAAACTGTTTCCTTTTTTTTCAGTGTTCTTTTATGTTTTCGATTCGCTCCCACTGTTCATCGGCATCACTTCGTACGCTATTTACTGGCCGAGTCGATACCTCCAGCCGTCCATCGATTCTCCGTCGCACAAGATGAGTGCCAATATTACGTTAGAACAGCAATACTCTGCTTGAACGGACCCTCACAAATCACGCGTTTCCTTCATTTGTCAACTCATGTCTGGACTCCCTATGATAGACTTTGTAACCCTATTTTTGAAAATTTTGAAGTTGTATTTCCCCCTCCTCCTTGTGGTCACCACCCCCTTTCTTCTCGAGCTCACTCATATGAAACGAGATACATCATCCAGGGGACCATTTAAAATGCACCCAAATATTCGATGAGAAAAAAAGAGGTGGAGCTAGGGGGGCACCTATATGGTGAATCACTGAATCCAGTGTCCACCCTGGTCACTGTTTCGACGCCTCGCTGGTTCTATGTATTTACACACGCGTGACCGGGCTACATCCATTTTGCACCGTGTAAAAAAACAGTTGGGCACATCCAAAGTCGGGCATGGCCTTTGAAGATCTTGGACGGACCATACCTGGATATTGGTTCCTGAACTTCGCGCAACTTTGGCGTTGCTGGCATAGCCACCGGATTACCTAATCATGTATGTGCTTCGAACCCTCATGCTGCAGCTCTATCATTTTAGTAACCTTAGTACAGGTTATGAGCCCCGCTACTGCTCAGCAGTCAAATCACCTCGACACAATATGCCCTACTCAATAGACTTATTCGGGTACCAGACCTCGCAACGGACGGTCTCAACTGGATCACATGCCGCGCAAAGTTACTCAGCGCAGCCACGGCGCATCATGGGAATAACCACAGTTTACGACGGCACTGAGACACAGCCAGGGTCTGCCAGACCTGACGACGGCCGACAATAGAACTTGGAGGCTCAACAGAATGCCACAGCCAAGTCTTTAGTAGCCTATACGGTCCCCGGGAGCATTTTCTTGCAGATCCGGACGGCAAAGACGGCTCAACTTGAAGAAAAGGTCTACTACTACTCTCAGTATTCTAGGCATGTCATTATTATGAACTTCTTTGTGGTTGAGAGATACGTCCCTTTTTGGAATGCAGCCAGTGCCACATCTGTCACCGTATAAGGAGTATTGCCAGCAACCCGGCGATCACGCATATCCGTCAAGTCATTTGCGCGACAGCGGCCGATATTGCATGCGTCTGCATCATCATCTTCATACAGCCGTGAAAGTTTGTTGACACATATATGGCCGATATCGCATTCCCTCAAGAAGCTGGCTCTTCTTCCTCCGACCTCTCCCACTAAGAGGGCGAGCCGCACTTGGCTACTCATGTACGCACACTTTCGTTCACTCGAATTAGGTCTGACGAACTTAGATGATAACCACGATCTCTTCCGCAATACAAGGGGATGCTAGAACTCTCACTGCTGTGATCTGATACAGTTTCGTGTGTCGGTGGAGTTTTTGTGACTGGCGTTGTGTAGAATGGCCTTTCAGGGATGGTGTCCGGTTGCGAGGACACTCCGAGTCGTAGTGTCATTTGAACAACCACATTTTCGAGCTCATCATGCCGCAGGAAACCAATGGTAAGCTCCTTCACGTGGGGGGAGCCCAGATGGCCGAGATTCTAATGTGTAATATGTATTAGATTGCAGGCGTTTTACCCTTCCGTTGGGCAGCGCCTCCGCAGCCGACGGAAAGACCGACGCGGACTCAGCTTCCGTGGGGCTATGGGTAAAATATAAACTGCAATCGAAATCTAGAGTAAAGGCTGCAAAGCCATCCTTCTTTTTTCAGCTACCACCTGTTCTGCACCATGGTGTGCCTTCTACTTGCTTGCTGGGTACACCTTCTGTTCCTCACAAGTACCGTCGCCGGACAGGGTGCGCATTTATATTACTTCTGTCCTTCGACTCGGAGTATTCTTACATGTCTCTAGCCACCGGTACTGCGGCCAGTTACGTCACTGCAACGGAAACTTCCACTCTCATCCAACGGGCCTACGGTACGGTATTTCGTACAACTTACTAAGCGGGCCGTTTCACTGATACAGAGAAACAGGCTATGAACCAAGCACGGCCGCCGCGGGAATGTTCGTGGCGCTCTATGGGATCACCACGATCATGATTTCCTTCCGGTTATTTTCCAATCGTGCTTGGTGGGGGCTATGTCTGCCCATCGGCGCTGCATGTATGGTCCCGTCACTTTTGTCTTGGTGTTTCACCTGACCTAATGCATGTTTCAGGCATGACAGTTGGCTTCATTATCCGCATTGAAACGACCACTCTTTACCCATTTATATTTGTGCGGTGTTGTTTATCCTCCTGTCTCCGACGGCCTTCCTCGCGTTTAATTACATTCTCTACGGCCGATTCGTCGTCACATGTATCGATCGTCGGCACTCACTGATCAAACCCGAACGTACTGCAAGGTATTTCGTCATCAGTGATATCACGACGTTCCTCATTCAGGTACGTTCTTTCTCTCTTCCGATGGTTCTCGAGCCACTTCATGTTTTATCGCAGGCCGCGGGAGGTGGCTTCATGACCTCCACCAACCCCAACACGTTTAAAACCGGAGCATGCATTCTCACCACAGGTCTCTCACTCCAGGCGCTCTCGTTTGTACTTTTCATCCTGCTCGTGTATCACGCATACCGGAGTCTGAAACGAGATGGGATGAAACCCTATGAGGCACCATGGGGCAATATCCTGAGGATACTCTTCTTCAGTTCAGGCTGTTTCCTCGTGCGTCGGTTTTATGTCTCTCGTTTGGGGAGGGAACGTCTTCGTTCAGCTAACCGAGGGCGTACATAGGTACGATGCGTTTATCGAACCATCGAAATCGGTCAAGGCTTTGGACTCGGCTATCTCGCCCATCATGAAGGTAGGCAGGACCCCAAATTCCTCTACGTTGCTAAGAACCGTTCCCAGCGTTCTTTTATGTGTTCGATACGCTCCCACTCTTCATCGGGATCACCTCGTACACTATGTACTGGCCGAGTCGATACCTCGGCCCCGGCGAGCTGTCTGTCGATACGCCGTCGGACGAGAAGAACGCCCTCAAGGTCATTCCATGAGAACGGACCATACGACATGCTTGAACGGACCCTCGCACATCAGTGCGTTTCCGGTGTACTTTGACCCATGTCTGGGGACTCTCGCTCTGATAGATTGCTGTCGCTCCATGTTTTATTTATCTAGAACTCTCTCACACGTACTCACGTCGTGATCACCCTCCTTCCGAGCTCTGGCTTCATGTATCTACACACGCATGACTGGGGCACATCCAAAGCTGCAATGATTGGACGGTCTTGGATGCCTGAATCTTTGTTCTTCGAGTGCAAAGCCATCGTGTTCAAAGGAGCAACGCTGCTTAGAGCCGCATGTGGATATGCACAGATCGTCTTGCTCACACCGACGGAAAGAGTGCAGACTCGTAACAGAGTGTTCATGTCACGAACCAGCATGATTAAAAGGAAAATCGCAAAGCTGCCGACGCAAACTAGTCAAAACGCATGTACGGTAAGCGGTGAAAACAAAAACAAAAAAAAGCACAAGGGGGAGGGGGGGACCACCCTACATCGCAAGCTGTACCTCCCGCACCTGAAGCGCCCCATACCCAGGATGTATACTCGGAATCCCACCTCCGTTTGCTCCATTCGGTCGTCCGTCGCTCAAACTGTTCATCAGCGGTGCGTCCGGCCAAGAGAACCTGAAGGCTTTCAGTCCAAGCGCAAGCGAACGGAAAAAGAAAAACGCACCCAGGCATCATCATATTACCCCACCATACCTCGTTCAACGCATGCATCGTCGCCAGCGTCCCAGCATCCGCAAACAGGTCCGCCATGCATACGTCGCCCCTCTCGTCCGACTTGCCCGATCCGGATCCGAGGCTGTGCGACGAGGCCATGTCCGGCTGCGACTGCGACTGCGACTGGGGCTGAGGTTGGGACACCGTACTCGCCAGACCCTCCGCCCCGTTCGACAACACGCCCAGCTTCATCTGCATCACATCGCTGTCCTGACGCGGCTCAGACCCTGGTGGCGCTTGCATCCCCGCTTGCGACCCATGTCCCCCCTCTGAAACACCTCCTGACCCCCCGTAACCATGTCTCTGCCCCGGGGGCGCGAGCTGACTGGCCAACGGACGTGGCTGCAAACGCCCAGCGAGGGTGCTCCCGCCCTTGCGATGCTTCGTGAGAAGACTCGCAAGGAAACGCGCATACAGATGTGGTGTATGCCGCTCGTCGATCGCCACCTCTTGCAACGTCGTGATCAGCCGACCGATCGAGTCGAATATCTCGTCCTCCATCTCTCGCGTCAGAATAGGCACAAACTCGGGTCGGAGGAGCTGGCCAACAATTCAGAAAGGGGCCCGGTTTCATCGAGGGAACACGTACCTTGAGCAAAAAGGCAGAGGCAAACGAGGCAAAAATGAAATGACCTGGTACATGAAATTTAGCAAAAGAGTCAAAAGGCCATTCGAGGCTTACCATCTGGAGACGATCGCATGAGACCACTCGGTGCAAGCACGCTGATCATATGCTTGATCACAGCCGTCGCAGCTTCAAAGCACTGTCGAACAAAAAAAATCAATTTGAAGCCTCCAACTGAACAAGGTAAAAGGACCTTGTTGAGGAACACATAATCGCTCGCTTCAATCCCACGCTGGAAAGCGTGTTGGAATCCAAAAGAATACATGACGAGCCGCGAATAGTTGACGAGGCTAATGACGATGCACTGCGTCAGCCATACATGACGCAAACACCGAGGGCTGCTCACAATGGAAGTAATGTACACCGGAATCGACATCCAGAATCTATCACAAGTCGTCGTCAAACACGGTCGAACGCAAACACATCAACACGGACCGTTGGGGTCAGACTCTGATTTGAAGCGCAAGTTCCATTCCTCGAAATACGCCGTCAGTTGCGCATCGTGCGAGAGCGTCACCGAGAGGAAATTCAGCGACTGATAATGTCATGATGTCAGCACTGCACAAAAAAAAGAAAAACAACCCGAGCCACCTTGTTCAATCCCGTCGGCGAATTCGGATCAGAAAATATCTCCTCATGAAACCGTCCCACGATGCGCAACAGTTGAGAATAGGCGCACAGGTGAATATCATACTACCCGCTGGATCAGACAACGAGAAGACGCCCAAACATCAACCCTGACCTTGTCCCGATTCTGAGATCGTCTGTACCAATCCGCCGAGTTTCTCGTGATATAATCTTCCTTGATCGTACTCGGTTTCCCAAACTGCGTCGCAGTCGATCGATCCAGGTTGAAACAGATCATCCAGACCCGCGTTCGATTCAGCATTTCACGCTCCTGTCGCTCCGTTTGTGGCTGCGTCATCGACACTTGATGGAGATTCAAATCCGTGGCGATCCTAACGATAGCTATGGTTGAGACATATGGGAATCAAGGATCACGTCAGAGAGCTCACCTCACTGCAAGCCCCGTGTACAACCAACTCCGGTCCTCCTCCCACCGTCGCGCAGGAACGACATAGATACTCATGAGAATGTACGCCTGGCATAGCTCGACAGACTTCCATCCATCGATGAGCGCATTGGCCGCAGAGTGCTTCGCGAAATGCATCGCCACGGGATAGATCTCGGATTTCTCGCCATAATATCGAGACGAAACCGCGCAGACTGTGTATGAGCGTCAGACAATGATCATCATCGGGAAAGATCGACACGCACTGACGGTGAAAAGGAACGGACAGCGCTGGAATATCGACGTCGCGTTATGCAACTTGGGGTCGAGCAAGCCAATAAAGGGCTAGATAGGAAGAACGTCAGTCGTTCGTCGCCTCTCATACCAACGTGACGTACATTGATCTGGTTCCAAAAACTGGCCCATGATGTCAGCCTCGCGTCCACAAGAAACGAAACGTAAACATACATATCAAAGAGCTTGTCCACGTCCGCCGACGTCACCAATCCATGTAACAAGATATCCGGGGGACTGTTTCTTTCGATCAAGTGCTTTCGAATGTTGAGATCGTTCGCTGGCCCTAATCCAGAGACTCCATCAACCGCCCACGACGATAGAAAAGACAAACATACCTGGCCTGAAATACTCCTTGTTCGCAACACCCTGGACACCCATCAACAAATAATAAATAAAAGGCAACGACAACGTCTCGACCACGTACCACGTTATTCTCGTCCTCCTCGGACTTGGCAACAGCGCCACTCGAACCTACACCGGCGCTCCCCGGCTGAACCCTACCCCTACCTCTCCCCTTTTCCTTCTCATTCTCCTTGTCCAGAGAGAGATTCGCAAGCAACCCAATCGGGACAGTCACATCCGGCAGCGCACTCCGCACTTTTTCGGCATCCTCTTCTTCCGTAGTCCCCTCCTCGGCATCCTCCGCCACATCATCAGAGTCATCCATGACATGGGAGCCAGAGGAACGGACACCGCCACCTGCGCCGGGGACGGAGGTCGAGACCTCGCCGGAACGACACATCTCACGCATGATCTCCATCCTCGCCGCGGTCGCCTGGCCGGACTGTTGCGTGCTATTCTGGAGACGGTCCATCCAATCGACCACCCGAACGTTATCCCTGTCAGAGGGTGAGATCGCCATCTTGAATTGGTCGATGGAGAGCGGCGTCGCCATGTATGGATTATGGAGCTGCAATGAAAAACGGTTAGTCAAAGGCGTGACCATGATGAGCGTCAACTCACCTGTTTCAACAGAGATCCGATAATCTGATCCTTGTGACGAATCTGCGCAAGTAGGTATTCCCGTTTACTGACACGAGGGGGTGGTGGTGATGAGTATGTGGACGACAATGTTTCGGAAGAGGCAACAGAAGAATCAGAATCGTCAGAGCAGATCGAGTCGCGTGATGAAACACGCTTCATCGCTGTCGACATCGAACGACGAAAAAAGAGGAAGAGCGAGGACAAGTCGAACCGTCCACAATAATAAAAAAAGGTTTGAAGAGACAGAAGATGACGACGGAGCACGGCACGGAGAGCGGGCTTTAAGTAGCCCGATTGCAATGTGAATGCCAACGAACCCTAGCCGATAACAGCCTTTACTGCGAGCAGTGCCTCTGCCAACGAGAAAAAGGATGCGAGAGAGAGAAAAGATAGGGAACGACCTATTCGTTTGGATCCCTGGGGCTGCCCAGATATAAACCTAAAAGCCATCGCTGCCACATGCCGTCGCAGATTCGAACAAACGAACAAGCAGCCGGTTAGCAAGTCCTGGAGTATGTCACGCTCCGAGACCCAAAAAAGGAAACATGACGGCAAATGCAGTGCTCGGGGACGGTTGCCGAAAATCGGGGAAAAACAAGGAGAAGGCATTGCAAATGGGACTTACTTGGGTGTAGTTCTTGGCTTCTTTGCCTCGACGATGCAGGGATGGCCTGAAGTGGTACATCGCTTACATGCGCTCGCACCCTCCGGAAAGTCGCACTTCATCTATCGTCATCGACGGAAAGCCAACACCACAGTTGATGACAGCAAACACGAAGCAATCCGACCCGGAGTGATGGAGGCCGAGAACGTCATAGTTCAGGGATCGAGTTGGTCCGTTTAGGAAATCACAGGGGTCCAAGTCAGGAGATGACGGGGTCCAAGGGAATGATGAGCAAATGGAACACGCGGACGGGCACGCCGGAAGGACGCAGGGATCCATTCGGAGGAAACGCCCAGGTTCCGAACAAGAAACATTGTTGGTTGACAGGTGAAAGCAGATAACGCCGGGGTCATTTCAATGGGTGTAAACACGTTTGATCGACAAAAGTGGAAGAGGTGTTGTCGACACGAGGTTCCGGAGGTTCAAGAAATCGAAATGGCAGTTCAAAGTCAGACCGTGATGCGAAAACCCGCAACAGGAGACACGTCAAAGGTGTAAACACGAGGATCCGGAAAGAGCGTACGCCGTAGAAACACAAGTGTCCACAGCAGCAAGTCAGCCGTAGAGCGATGCAGAGAAAGTTTAGTTTGGTAAGCGAGCTAGCAAACACACGGTAGGCAAGGAACGAACCTTGAGCCGTTTGCAATATGTGCATGCTCCAATCCTGAATGGTCGTGACGTGGGAGCGCAGCAATGAAGACGGAGTAGTACAACGGGCGAGCAGCATCACCGAACCGAAGACAAAATGGAGCGTTCGAGGCCATCGTGCGTGATTGGCGCGATTCAAGGCGCAGTCGTTCGGGCAAGCGGATCCGTAATGCAAAAGTACGGAATAGTCATCGCCGGAGTCGGGGTGTGATACGACATGGATGAGACAAAGCCGGTAGCAACGGGAACACACCGCCAATCAGAGCATCGATACCCAACGACATCGCACCGGTCGACGTGGGGGCGGTTCAAGTTGTGGCGTGGCGGTCGGGCACGAATAGCCGGCGGGGCCCCAAAAAGCCGAACCGGTCCGGGTACGAAGCATAACCGGCCAAAGGGAAGAAAAAATCGCAGTACGTGAATATGAGAAGAAACGGATGCATGTCTCACCGGAGAATAACAGTGCGAGGCAGTCGGAAACACATATGTTGCATGACGGTGCATAACGATGGACATGTTGCCGTTATAGCGCAGTTGGGATGATCAAAGATGCCGTGGAGACAAGGAATGAGGATGGAAAAGAGAGAAAAATGGCACGCTCGTCAGTAACAGATTATACTTCATCACAATGAAGAAGAAACGCACTTCCGTCCACCAGGTAGTCCTGGGGCAGCTTGGGCTGTTCCCCCTCCAGCTCCTCCAACTTCGCCTGTCCATGCACTCCCGCTCGCACCTCTACCCCCACCCCAATCAGGTGCCCATTCATTGACCTCATCATCGTCACTGTCATCATCGCTCTCGACCAGATGACTCCGAGAGGTCCCGATCCCGATCCCTGCATACGGAGCTTGGCGCAGGCGCTTCGGTGCACGAGGTCGCTTAGTCGAGGTTCGCACAGGAGCACGGGTAGCAGATGCGGCGGTTCGCGCTTGCCCTTGGAGTTCCGCCACTGGTCGTGGCTGCGCCTGAAACTCTGAACGACCTTGAGGGTTCGCAAATCCAGAAGCTGGCGTCGCATGTAAAGCAGAGAGAGTCTCGTATTGGTATTGTCCCTGTGAGGGGGCACGCATGTGAGCGAGTACTTGCGCCGGCGGCTGTGTGTGTTGTTGTGCCGACCCATAGTGAGGATGTGAGTAACCCGTCTGTGCCTGGTAGCCCGAACCTGGACTAAAACTCGAACCTGGAAACACGCCACCTGTGGACACGCCCGACAATCCTCGTGGCTGCGGGGGGGACCCAGTTATGGTCGACAAGGAGGTCGAATGTGCGTGACTGGCGCCTCGCCCAAGCACAGGTTCATGTTCATCCATCCCTTCTCCCTGTCCTGGTACCCGCTCCTGTCTCCTTTCTTGCACAGGTAAATCGCCCCTCGATTCCTCCTCGACCGCACATTGAGTTCCATAGCCGCGCGACTCCATCATCCCCGTCAACCGCGATGTCTCTGATAATATTTCTGAGACCCGCGAAGACCCCGACCCCATCATTCCTGAGGATACTCCACTCGCCCGCCCACTTCCACTGCCTTCATCAAGGGATGAGGTCGTATTCGTTCCCAGATAGCTGCCATATGATCCCGCCGGCGATCCTGCGCTGTGTCCGCCAGTGCCTGTATGCACCAAATGACTCGTGTTAGCTCTTGCTGAAAGAGAATCGGAGGTGCGAAAAGTGTGATGATATGAGCTATATTCTGAGGTAGAAGACGGGTGTGCAAATAGAGACGGAGAGCGTGAAGGGGTCGAAAAACATGAGTGGGTGGAAGATGAAGTGTCGAGCGTACGAGTTGACAAAGACGAAGGCGAAGGCGAGTCATGTGCGGGTTGAGACCCAGATGGCGACAGCGGAGCATGTCGAGCCATCGGATACCAAGATCGCGTATAAATCAAAGAAAAATAAAAAAGAAAGGCGTGTCAGAATGAAGGAGGAACAAGGAAAGGAAGAAAAGACGGAGCAAGACGGCTTTAAACCATCCTGGTGGGCAGAGCCCAAAACCCAGCTAAAATCGACGCAACCACAGGCAACCACGTTTGAAGCTAGAAGTTCAGAAGTGGTGACAGCAAATGGCGCGCCGCTGAAAAGTGAAATCCCCATCATGCCGGCAGTCTCATATCTGGCACAGGGACGGCCATAGATACCTCCGCTTTCCTCGAACCCCTTGACTAGTGCCCCAAGATCGCCGGTAACAGAGTCATCCCGGAGGGTAGAGGTGCAGGCAGAATAATCACATGGATTGCCCTTTCCACGGCGCCGAGATGCCCAATATGGAGCGACGTCTGGACCAGCACGCAGACCTTTCGGGGCAAGGGACAGGATATATAGGAGGAATGCCATCCTCCAGGATAGGAGGCATGGAAACTATGCCCAAACTGGACCAGAACGTGATGGCAGTGGCAAAAATGGAAAACCACGAGGTTCAATCGCCCGAGGTGAACGGCCAGATCAATCGGGGAGCAAAAGTCACGAGAACCAAGTGTAATATCCCCAAACGCGTCAAGAAGTGACGTGAATGGATAACAGAGCGGAAGACGGGAGATAGAAAGGGTGAGAGACTGTGACTCACCGGTATCACTCGCGGGAGTGTTGGAGTGTGTTGGAGGTGTAAACCTGGAAAAAGAGGAGTGGGGGGATGAAAGTGCATGCGTGTGTGTTTGTGGATAGGCCCCGGAGGACGGGGAATAGACATCATGCTGTGCAAAAATGCAAAATGATGAGTCTCTGGGCACGAAGCATACAGCGAGCAGAAGAGCGACGCAAGTACCCGCAGGATCAATCATGCTTCATAGTCTGTCGCTGACGGGCCCCAATTCAAATGAGGAAGCCACGATGGGGTACAGAACGAGATATCAGAGAAAGATTGGACGTACAAGGGATGATAGGCTGTGACTGGCTTGAATGTTATAATACATTCTCGAAGGTTCGTCGACGTGTTCCACGGTGATCGCTACGTCCGCCTCCGACGCTGCTGAAGATGGGTAATACTGTTCCGTAGTCCGAGGGTAGGGATCGTTTTGAGCAGCGACAAAGCCGGATGTTGAAGAAAAAGAGGGATTGACCCTTGGTTGAGTAAGATATTCTACAGACGAGGTGTTTGGTTGGTCTTGTGATGTGGGGAACGTGGTGGGATGCTCCCGAGACTGACTCTGCGTGCGGTGAGATTGCGGATGCGATTGTGGTGGTGGAGAATAGGAATAAGATGGAGCCAACGAGAGTAGCTCCTGAAACCGTTGGTTCGCAAGCTCCTGTTGGGGTGGATGGTGTTCCTGAGTCTAAGAAACACGTTAGAATTGGGATAGATGGGGTAAACGGAGGCTATATGCGTCGAGATTTCTTACCTGGGCATCTGGTTTCCTTTGTTCGTGTTGCTCTGTCTGTCCTTGTGCTTGTGCAGGGGCCTGACGTTGTGCTACGGTAGGGTCGTTAGGGCGCAGGCCCGTTTGTCGGCGCGGAATGGGTGCAATCTGGCGATCTTGGATACCTTGGTGCTGCAGCTTGAGGTGGGTGAGCATGGAATTGACTACTCCCGCTGGGGACACTCACCCGATGAAAGCCGAAGCCGGTTGCAGTTTGGAGAAAGTTAAATGCATCGTCGCTGGATCCCGAATTGCTGGTGGGAGCGACATGAAAGGGAGACTCGCGGGAGGTGGTGAGTGAATTGTCTACGGCAGCATAAGAGGGGTCAAAGGGGGCATCCCATCTGCTAAGATGGTGGTAGTCTGGGATGGAGCTTGCCTGTGTCGGGTCGTAAAAGGACAATCCGGAGACGATCATCGATGAGGGGAGGGATGGAGCAGAGGATGTGCTGGAGTGTGTGTTTGCAGGAGGGTAGAGCGAGGACGCTGGGGCCTGTTGAGAATGGTCGCTCGAGGAAGGTTGTGGATGGGGTATGAAATGGGAGTGCGGAAGGTGGGGGCGGGAGGTGGTGCTGGAAGCGGAAAGGGCAGCCGAACTCTGATGTAAGCTGGCGGTCCTTGGTGCTGCAAGGGAAGAGAGCAATCGCACGGGATCTGTCAGAGGTTGACAGGGAATGCGCGATCGTACGGAGAGCTTACCTCCGGTGCGGTTCAGATTGGCAGAAAATGACGCGTTTTGGTCGGGGGTCCGGCAGTTGTCCATCGCGGATGACGGTTGCTTAGCACGAATGTGTATATATGCAGCTGCGAGCAGGAGAGGAGTCGTCGAGCGGGAACAAGGCACGGCCAAGAGGGAAGCTGGTGCAGGATTCTCGATGGGCCTCGTCGCCGGGCTGCGAATCGCGGTCCGTGAATGGCAAGAGGACGTCTAGCAGGAGGACATGGCCACGCACCACCTCGGAATGAGTCGCTGGCCAATAAGTACCTTGGTTCATGTCCATCCCTCGCGCGATGCACGCCGTGTTTCCTATTCGCTGACACCGCCACCCTGACCCGCTACTGCCCGCGGCGCTTCGGTTGTCTCCATAGCCGGCACTGTCTTCCCCCCCACTGACATCATGCCTGGCTTCTCTAGCAGTGACCTGTGCTCTGGTTTTCAGTGTCGCTGTCACTCAAATTTGCCTCCGTTGACTGTGCGTGCCACTCATCGAGCACTTGGAAATGCACCTCGACGTGGGAATTTGCCTGCTCTGCTTACTCGCGAGCGATTTAGCGGGCGTCCCGCAATACCGCCCGTGGGTCCTAGGCAACACCGGGCACCGCATCTTCCTCTGGCACTTGTCGACAATTGATTGCATTTCGCATTAGACTTCCCACCGCCATTGTTCTAATTACGCAACCCGACGATCCCCCTCTGGCCCCAAAGCTCGTGACATCAAACGTCCGCTGCCCCTTCTGGCGATTACCGTTCTTTGTCAATAAGCCTGGCCCTTGCGACTCTCGTACGTGAACTTCGCACCACAAACTGTTAGCCACACTGATCCGCCGACCTCGGACGTAGCACCCTATATTTGCCTGCGAAGCCATCTTATCTACCATTCCGTCTGAACGGGTCAGTTAGCCAGGCGTCACGCAGTATGCTTGTTAGGTTAACGTTACGTCGAGTCGAGGTGGACCTGTCCCTATTTAGTGCCGAGGGATTAGTGGTGCTGGCCCCAGTCTAAGACGGAGCATCCAGTGCTATAAAGATGAATCCTTTACTGAAGCACCAGCTCGAGACCCCCATCTTCATGTGCAACCTATATCGTGGCTTACGTGAATACACCAATAAAATCGATGTGACACTAGGCAAAATCACGCTGCATCCAAGAGGATGCTCCCTCGGCATACCAACTCTAACAGGCATGCCGTAAGAAACCGAAGCGGAGCCTGAACTCATGCACAGAAGCCGAGATGTTGCCGAGTACTTACCATAGAGCGCGTTTGACGAGCGCCAGATGGGTGGCTCCCCCCGTCCACAATAACTGACGCTCGCTCGCCAAACTCGTGGTAAGCGATAATAGCTACTATATCGTGGCCTACGTGAATACACTATCCCCACCGTCGGAAGTGCTGATACATTAATTATGAGATACTCCAGTCTAGTAACTGTATTGGTAGCTGGTCCTTGCAGTCACTCGCATTGGACAACTGACTGTACTGACAATAGGCCACACCCCATCATGGCACGGAACGATATCACCCGAGTGCAGCCAACCCATCCCAGCGAAACACAAGGCGAAAACTGGAATGTCAAACTTGAAGCGATAGCGTCCGCGAAACGAACAACACGAGCAATGGCCGACACGACATTCGACGATAATGGTCTTCCTGTACTGCCCAGGGTTGCAAGACACGGCCATAGATGTCGTCTCAGACCGACGGTGGAACGACCTTGCCTCTCGCGGTCTCACAATTCGAAGTAGAGGAGTTACCCGTCTCAACGCTTCTTTGCATGTGGATTTGACGCTGGCTGCCGGTCGACATCATATCCAAAGAGGTTTGCGACGCTTCAGCGACTGGCAATATTATTGATGTGAGCTGCGGGAGATCGGAGATGAGCGACGATTGTGTAAACCCAGCCAAGCAACTCACCGCGTCGCTCCCGTCGCCACTGCGGTGTAGGTCTATCTTGAGCGACTCGCGCGCAAGAAGGCTGTCCATGAAGGTCTTTCAAGAAAAAGTCAATAGACAGCATACTCTCGTTACGTTGACAACGCTCACATTCGTGTAGATACGACCAAGGGGAATGCCAAACATGCCATACAAATTCGTGCTCGGGAGAACGACGAAAGAGATCAAGTCAGCCACGGAGAAGATCGCGGTGAAAAGACCTGTCTGGATGGCACCGCGGATAAATCGGTTGAGAACTGTATCCGTCCGGCGGAAACCAGTTCGCCGACGGGAGAAGATGACGATCAAAGTAACTGGTAAGTGTCAACGAGTACTCTGATGACAGTGGGATGGAATAAACAAGCGTACTGGTGATGAACGCATCTACGAAGACCTGGATGGTCAACCAGGCGATCACGATGGGGGTAATACGGGGTAGCTCAGAGAGTCTAAATGATTATGATCAGTTTGATCCTGTATCTCATTCATGAAACATACACCCAGATAATCCAGGACTCGATGCCGCAAGCGATGCCCAGAACACACGAAAGAATCGCCAGCAGGATGACCACACCATACAAGATCTTGCTGTTGGTGAACCGCCAAATCCTACGACACACCGAGGTTAAGTTGAAGTATGGTCACGCAAGTACATCTATATACTTGCCTATGCCCTAGATACATCTGCGTCACCACGGCTGTGAGCGCAGTACCAATAGGAGTAAATGGGTATGGCCATTCAACCACTTCGAAGCAGCCATTAGGACCAGGTTAAATAGCGACAAGATTACATACCTGAAAGAGCTGCTGGATTATCATAGTTCGTCACGCTGGAATGCACATGCACTCAAAATGAACAACGATGAAGATCGAAAAGGCTACGAACGTATAATACCAGGCCATATATATGACTCTATGAAAACAATCGAGCTACATTCAGAACACTGGGTCAATGATACTCACGAGGTACTGTGGAATGTGTCCAAGATGAAGAGGAAAAGGACCATATACCTAAGTGACTCGTCAAAAATGAATGTATAATCGTCGGTGAGTGAACGGCCCACTTTGTCCCTGGGGGATCATCAAATCCTGGAAAGGGATGTGAGGTATAGTGGAGTGTTGTTTGCGGACTCCACTCACTCGTCCGGTAGTACACCGCGAACTGGTACGTGACGAGGCCATACAAGTAGGTGTTGACTTGGGTCAATCAAATATCAAGACCGACATCGATGATACAAAACAATGAGACTTACAAAATATGCCCACTAAGAGAGTGCCTATCATTGGATGCCGTCAATACGAACCGTTCCATGAATTGGGCACCACACTGCACGAACCGATGGTTGCGTCATACAAGCCCATGCTGAGAAGTCAAAGGACGGCAGAACGAAGGGGGGGGCAGCTTGGGCGGGGAAGGATGAGGATCGACCTGACGAATCCGAGATATATATTCAACGAGGACCCTGAGTGCCCCAACAAGTGACGGCAGCAGGCAGGCTTGCCGGTGACCAATGCGTAGGCTATATAATAATCGTCCAGACCTGCAGCTTTCTTTTTTCCTCGCTCAGTTGAATCAATCGTTCCTGGGTATTTCATCTACTCGTCCGATGGTATCATTTCCAACGGGGAAAAGAGATCCCGAGGATTCAATTGTCTTTGGAGTGGTGCTCTGACTGCTTGAGAAATCCAAAACAGTTGGAACGCGTTCTGCCGAGGATACTTACTATACTATAAAAGACAAGTCGACAACAAGAAATCCCCATTTCCCGTCATGGAGCTAAAGCGAACCCCAATTATGGTACTTACTTTGATCTAGACAGAATCATTGCTGAACATAAACATAAACCTGTTACCTACGAAGTCCCATCTGCCGCAGATGTCACATTATCAACGTTCGTATGTCGATTTCCGTGTCGTTTTGTTGAAGGCGCGCGTGTATGAGACGAGGGACTTGGCCCTTTGGAATTGCCATTTTCGGACAGTGCGGTCGGGAATCCCGACCAACTCGTCCAAAAATGGTAAACCTAAGCAAGCGCCGCTCAATGGCTTACCAGCTTCGCGATCTCTTGATTCTTGATTCTCTGCGGTGCTGCGCTCGTCTATCGCGCTGTTGGAATACCTCACAACATCCATACATTGTATACGCCATTTAAAATCGCTCTGACACGCACACCATGGCCTTGACGCAATCGTTCGACTTGAGTGAATCCCCCGCTTCGACCGACACTTCAACTGAGTAGGTCGCGATTCGGGTTTTCCTCGACGACACGGTGGGTTGGCGGTTCTTTACAGGCGGCCTGGATGGCATAGGTTATGTTTGTCTGCTTGTGCTCGAGCCGCCAGCGCTGACTCACCTTGTCTTCAGCTAGCGTCCTCGTTTCAACTCGTTTGAATTGCTGCACGTGCCGCTCGCTGCGACATCCTTTCAGCTTCGTATTCGATCCCGTATGACGCTCTTTAGTGCTCTATGTCACCCTCGACGCCGCTCGACGTCTCCAAGCCTCTATTTCATCGACTGTCGTCTGCAGACGCCCACACCGTTGGCGGGATCGTTAGGTGGCTCGTCGACCTCGACCAAGCCCACTCGTGTGCTAATTGTGTGCAGGCTGTCTCCACTTTGAATATTAAAAGCGCCGGCCTAGGCCCTTGACATCACTAAGTTACTTAGCATTCAATAATTACGAATATATGTACCAAGTACAAGTATGTGTCTACCGAAGCAAATCTACTTGTATAACTGACTATTTTACCAAAAGGCCTCGCTCTATGGTACTGAAAGATATCACCCGAGTGCATCCTAACTAATCCAGCACGAAATAACCATGGAGTGAGGAAGT
>JBBPLK010000075.1:42158-60111 GCA_038089735.1 Exsudoporus frostii
CAGGCTCTGCCAGAAACTAAGCTTCGACGCTGTCAGCTAACGAGATAACCATTCCTCTACGGGTAACCGACTTGATCATATCACAGCATTGTCAATGATCCCTCTCGACCGATATTACGGGAAAATGGTCACCAATTTAATAAGGTGCACATGTGCATATCTCCGCCAGTAAATATGCTCGGGTCGAGGATGAGTCCACGGTAGTGTCAAATAGCATCGTAAACCTTCTCGGGACAATTGAATTATCCAGCGAAAAAGGTGATAACGCCCGAGATCCATAACGAGGTACAAATCCTACACTTTTGGTCACCTGAACTTAATCAAATGTAACCAAATTACAGGCTGCCCCTGGACAAGTACTTACCGAACCTCGACATCATATGTAAAAGCCTGCATGGATGGACGGACCCACAGTGACAGTGTTTCTCGTGAGGTGTAAACAAGTGCTCCAGAAACCCACTCACACGATCGTACTTGGACCGGCATTAGTATTATGTGGCAACGACTGAATCGGAGTCGGATGTAAGGCTTCGGTCGGTAGGGCATGCCTGAGGAACGCGCACAAACATGAAACTTCCCCCTGGCAGCAAACAAACAGCGTCTCGTAACACGCGTCAATGACGCTGGAAACAATGGCACCGACTTCCCGCCGGACGGTCGTATTCAATTCACGATTGGATGACGACAAAGCATGGAACAACAGGAACAAGTGGCTTGGTTACAAGATCGCTTTTGTGAACTTCCTGGCGGAGCACAAGGTATTGTCCACTTCAGACCCTTCAGCCCTACTGCTTCTTCGCTTCGCGCTCCAACTTCCTCAAAGCCCGACGACGGGTATCTTTGAGCGTCGTGTGGGTGTGAGAGATGAACAACGATTTCCATCCGATCGCATGGATAACATAGTCAACCAAGGCATGGCTCCAGAACGGTGTGATGGTACCAGGTCGGTCGGACAAGGCCGCTCCGCACGACAGGCCAATTTTACTTAATGCGCAGCGGACGTAGACTGCAGGTGTGGGCACCAACATCGATGAACTCCGGATTTTGGACATTTTTGAGACCTGGGATCATATGATGAGCACGAAGCAAGCAGTAAATGGTAGAGATACATACGACAAAGTACGTGTTTAAATTTTGGACGACAATATTGTGCGCCCGAACCTCCTCTGCAAGTGCACTCGTGAAAGTCGATACGAACGCTTTGGTGCCTGAGTAGGTCGCAAGCATAGGGGAAGCGACCTGGCCAGCGAAAGACCCAACGTTCAGGATTAATCCACGTTTTCTACAATCAACTCCCTTGTCAGAGTCGCCGGATATGCAAAGAGGAAGACAACTGACCGCTGTATCATGCCAGGAAGCACGGCGTGCGTGACGCGCATGGTGCCGTAGACATTGATCATCACGATGTCTTCGTTTTCTTGCTCCGTTATCTCAGCGAAATATGTCGGCATCGCGTGCGATTTGCCAACGTTGTTCACTGTCATGAACGTCATTCATCGTCAGGCGAACGAGGCGAGGAGAGGGAGGGGAAGATTCACCCAGAACACCAACGTCCAATCCACCGAGGACGGACTTAAGTGCATTCAGCGCCCCCGCATCGTTTTTGGCGAAATCAATCAACTGAATTCGAGTCTCTACTTTGCCCGACGTCTTACTCGCTACAAGCGCGAAGTGAGCTATGCATGTGTACGTCGAAAAAAAGGAATGCACCAATTTCAGCTGCAACGGAAGTCAACGCCGCCTCATTACGAGCGACGAGTAGGATATTGAAACCAGCGGCAGCCAGCTGAAGTGCAAATTCCTTCCCAATACCGTCGGATGCACCGGTGACGACTGGGGTAATGTTCAGTTTGAACAAGCAGGGGTCAAATTTGGAACAACACGTACCTGCCCAAGCACCCTTCGTTGCACCAAACTTCTTGAGCTATCAAAAAGAAGAACGCGTTAACCTCGCGTCAACGTGCCCAGCACAAAAACGCACATTTTTACCTGGTAAGACAAATGTTTGGGCGAGAACAAGCAATGTCTTGAGCAGGAAGAGCGCCACCGTGAATGCCCCAGCACAGAAAACTAGACCGAACGTCCATGGACACTCTGTGACTATGAACCAACAATTCAAAAGGCGTGAACGAAACACATTCGGAGATAGACATACCTCGCTCAGACAGCCATGTACGAAGGCAAGTCGTAGACATTCTAGTGTTTGTGCTTGGTAATTGGGCTTGCTCAGCTAGTAGCTGATGATACGTAAGACGAGATGATGCAAAGCAACACTAGCCGAGTCCTCACGTGACTACAAGATCTCTGTTCCAACTTCCGTTCGGCTCACTGGCAGATCACTAGGATTCACTACTGTACTGTGTATCTTATCGGCATAGAATACAAGATGGAACAAGAAGTCGAATCATGACTTTACCCGACATCACCGCACTTATTGGCCGCACACTGGCAGCCTATGGCATACAATTGAGCGTTATTCGTTACCGTCATCTGCCAGATTGGATACTCACCCGATGACTCGTCGTCCGACGAGTAGCGAGAACTTTGACGCAGTGTAGTCTCACCAACAAGCTACTGAGCCTATGGCCCTTTTCCACACTTTCTCCTCTCCCTCGTACTTTTAAATTTTAGTAGCCGGTCCACAATCGTGCACCTAAAAGCACGACTCAAGACATCACCCTGCAATTGTATTGTAGCTGTGTAGACGGTCTATATGGTCGCGATGACGATGGCGACGAAGATAATTGTCTGTATACAACCTCTATGTTTTTTATATGGGTGCAGCACATAATATATTGGCAGGTAAGACATTTTTCGTACATATCTTCCCGTAAGTTGACTCAACCCGATACAGACTCGGGGGTTAACTCAATTTTCAAGCTTTCAAGCCCCACAACGAATTCACAACCGATCACTAAGCCTACCTATATCCCACGTTGCGTCGGCCGTCCTAGGGGGTTAATCACGCGACTGCATCGACTTACTGTATGCCAGAGGTGGAGATATGATATACACATACCAAATCAGGCTGGTCTCTGTTTCCATCTGAGTGCATCCTAAGGCAACATATAGAGATAAATTCTTAAGCTACCCACGGCGGAAAAACGGACGTACGTTTTGCAGCCAGCTTCTCAACTACTCTGTGGCAACCCCAGACAGCGTCCCGCGAATGTGCGAGTACTAATCCTAGGTCTAGGTGGCAATGCTAGATCGCTGAAGCTCCCTTTTTTGTACCCACTAACACTACTTATGTTTCCGATCGCCGTGTTATCAGATCGCGTGGTGTGCCGCATCTGCAGGAAACATCAGACGGTTCCCGTGCATTCAGTGACTACCCCCGGCGTTCCCTCTCAGGGATTAGGACCCCAAGTAGGAATGGTGGCTGTTCATCAAAATAGCAAGCTCATCGTCCTCAATGCCACATTTACTGTCGGCGATATGCATTAGACACATCCACACACATACCAAGTGTAGACTACATACCAAATAAGTTTTCTGTGGATATGATGTGTTGCCAATTTACCTGACACATCGCACACAATTATGTCTGTACCTAATCAATCGGGAGTCGCGCGACGCCGTCTGACCAACGAAGGCAAGGTTGATGGTGCCAAGAATTGAGGTCTGAGGTTAACCCCTGAAACCTTGATTACTGAATTCTTCATGAGCCACGACAATCCACAATGCTGGCCTGTTTGATGGGAAACATGCCTGATTCCATCAAGGGAGGGTCAGACACGGCACTTCAAGTTGGTCCTGTACCATCATAACTCTCGTCCCAACTTGGGCAGATGTTCGCTTCACCTCATTCAATGCACAGGGAAGGTCGGTCTAATGATATGGAGCCAGCTGAGACGGTTGTCCAGTAAAACTTTCGCGATCGAGCGAGCCCCCTCAGATCCGCGCACTGATACAAACCAGTCTCAGATGGAGTAGAAACGAGGATGAAATGGTGAGTTCCCAAAGAATCCGGCTGATTGAGAGCTAAGGCAGAGGATGTCTGAAATGTGTTTTGACGAAGAAGACAGATGGGTTAAGAAGTACTTTAGAGATAGGAATCAGTAGAAGAACCGTCCACCAGTGGATACGGTCGCCTTGTCATCCATCGTGACGATGACGGAGCAAATCTAGGGCGCACGTTAGCCTGCAGATCGCCCATCGCTTCTCACTTACTCTCGTTACCACACCATCCTAACGAATGACTATTGGAGGCACGATGAACAAGGTTGGGTCAACGAAATAGAGCTCTGTGGGTTGGCACCAGTTACATAACAACAAGGCTTCATAGATCTGTATGATATCCGTGTTGTTGCTTACCCTGCTGCATGTGCTCTATTTGGTGGGTTTCCCTGAAAGAAGAGTGAATTCCGAGTCGGTGAGCAAGTTGACGCCGTATCAAAACCTGGCAATCATTCTGGCACCGGCGGTTGTGACTCGGGCTCGGCCCAAGATTACATAGACTGCCAGTGGGTGACAGTAACTTGAATATTATCTCAGTTTGTACGCAAGTCAACTGAGATCGACTTGGACCACGTGCCACCGCTCTACCACAACCTACACAGTACAAAGTACTTACTAGTCCTACGGGACTTGTTGAGTTGAAGGACTGGTTTGGTGCTTGAACCCGCTTAGTCATTGCCAATCGAGTCACTGATGCCATTTCCCATGCCAGTGATTGCGTGGTGTGAGTCACCACGTACTACAGACATATGTTCAGCCGCTTGCCAGGCCCTTGGGCCGACCTCAGTATGCAAGTCATCTTGCAGCCTATGGTTTCAATATTCCAGGTTAATGATACCATGCCAACGTGAGTTTGATGCGTTTGTCTGATGCTGGGTTAATTTATTGATGAAACCTTCTTACAGATTCTTGCTAAACACGTTGATGATCCCTGGCTATTTCGCTTGCATATCTGTCACTATCTTGGTTTTGCATGCCTTCGCGAGCTTGCTTCTAGTTCGTCCAAAGCACAAAGCTGTTGTTCGTCAAACCCCCTTCGCCGCGTGTGAACCTGTCGACGTGTCCGTCTCCAATGATGCCGCCCTGCTCGAGAAGACGTTCGTTGAGCTGCATGGCGGGCTGGCTTTGTACCTGTTCAAAATTGCTCGTCTGTTCTCTTGTTTGGCATTTCTGATGCTGTCTCTCGCGACGCTCCAAACGGACAGGCATGGGGGATGTTTCCCTGATGCCTCCTGGAAGGGCGGTGATACCGCCTATTCGTTGCTTTCTAGTGGTCGTGGGACGTCCGACTCGGATTGGATTTCATTTTCCATCTGCGCTACGTCGGTGGGTCGCTCAAATAATCTTCAAGCAATGGTCTTTTAACAGTTACTTTACAGGCATTTACGGTTCTTTTGTCTGTAATCACTGTCACGTCCCACACGGCATTTAGTCGACTCGTCTCCGCGCATCTTACTATAGTGCTTTCGACACTCTTCGCGGTTTACGGTTATCGTGATGGTTGGCCTCTTTTGACGGTCACCGAGCAACCCACCGATTCCTGTGAAGGACCCGTTCTTTGGGGAAAGTTGGCTGCATTGACGGTTGGTGCACTGATATGCCCTTTATTCAGCCCTCGCCTGTACGTTCCACTGGATGCCAAAGTATGCTTTCTGTGCCTCTTGAAAACCTCCAGTCTCTTCTAATGTTTTGTCTTAGAAACCTTCCGATACACCTCACCCAGAGCAGACTGCATCTTGGGCCTCATTGTTTTGTTACAGCTGGGTTGAGCCCACTGTCAGGTTAGCCTATAGGCTGGCCCACCTGCCACACAACCTGCTCCCACCTCTTTCAGACCAGGATCATGCCGAGAACTTGAAACGACGTAGCTTTTCAGTGAGATGTCATTCTTCTGTCGTGATTCGGAGTATGGAATTCAATTGCGTCCGTTAGCACCTTGATCAGTTCAGTGGAGCGAAGAAGCGTCACATCTTTTATGGGCTGATGGCTGTCTTCCGTCAGTGATCTTACCATCGCGAGTAAATTTGATTCAACCCTTGAAGCGCAGGCGTCGAGGTCATGCTCCAGTCGTTAAACCTCGTTATAATGGTACTTCACCTCACATCTCGTGAGATTACTGAGGTGTGGAAACTTTTGCAAGGTCCTCGCAAGTTTGATGGCACCGTTAGGTCTCAAATATCTCCTTCGGTAAGTGCGCGATCTTAGCGATTAGCTGGCCTAATTATCATGCTCGACTCCTTGAAGCCAACTCGAGACTGGCGGAGAGGATGCGCTTGTGCAGCCTTGGGTGTGGATATTGTTTATCCTCTTTGGCAGCCTCATTTCATCATTGGCTTTTCAACGGTATGTTTATATCGGGGCGAGTATTATGATGTCTTCATGTGCAAGCGAACATTCGGGGAGCTAACGTTCCGCCAGACCCGCAGTATGGTTCGGGTTGAGGCCATACTCAGTCAGCTCATATTCGAACACGCTCTCCGTATTCGGGTAATAGCAGAGACCTCCGATGCAGAAGTACCCCCTTCTCAAGGTTCCTCGGAACCAGGTGGTTCTGGACAGCCATCCAAGGACAGTCCGTCAACGGCCAAATCACCAGCGAAGAATCTCGTAGGGAAACTCAACAATCTTGTCACCTCAGATCTCGCTACCGCGACTGATGGCCGTGACTTTTTGATACTCGGTCAGCATTTCCCTTCAATCATTGACTCATACTACTGAGGAGATGTGATGTTCAGTACTGTTTGCACCGCTCCAACTCATCGCAGCGATTTGGTTGTTGTATACACTCTTGGACTGGAGGTACGGCCAACTCATGTTAGTTAGATAATCCGCAGCTCATTAGCTTCTCATTCGTTTAGCGCGTTGGTTGGGTTTGGATTTATGTTCATCACATTCCCACTGCCTGGTATGGTCATGAAGAGGATGCAACATGTCAAGGAAGAGCAGTCGAAACAGGTGCGAACATTTCAATATAAATTAAATGAAGCTAAGTTTTATTTCAGACCGATGCACGAGTTCAAAGCATCACCGAAAGTAAGCATCATCATATCCGTCAGTTGTAGAAATTACACGTCATCACTTAACGGGGCCTGGGTAGCCATCGGGATTCTTCGCATGGTGAAGCTCTTTGGATGGGAGTCACAAATCCAGCGACGCATTTTCGAGAAACGTGAACATGAACTGACTTGGCTGTGGAAGTTCAAGATCATGGAGGTGATCAACCTCAATATCAAGTAGGCTTTCTCGTTTCGTGCACGCCGAAAGGATGATTAACATTGGATGGGGGGTCAGCTTCTGCTTGCCACTGGTCACCTTGCTCGTCACATTTGCAACCTATGTAGGTTACCAGGCAATTTAATGTAGGCACAGAGCTGACCTGGCAAACTAATATTCTAGACTGTTGTCATGGGAAGGACATTGAGTGGCAAGTTCTTTATACTCTGTCCCGGTTATCATGCCTAACGGTCTCTTACAGCATCCACCGTCTTTGCTTCTATTTCAGGTGGGTAGCGATGCTCGAACTATTCGCAACATAGGGTTGATTGCCTACCCAAGCTCTCGACCTCCTTCGCAATCAGCTAGGGACAGTAATCGTCTTTCTACCCAGGATCGTTTCGGGTTCGTTTCGTTTTCATATTGTATGTCATCTTAGTCACCTATATCATCCGCTCAGCACGCGTTTCCCTGAACCGCATAAACGAATTCTTGCTGGATACTGAACTCCTTGATCGTTACGAGCCTAGTATTCGGAATGCTCCGCCTATACCAACCACCACTATCGACGTTGAATCAGATCTCATAGGGTTTAGAGATGCTACCTTTGCGTGGTCGCAAGATGGTGCTAGGGATGGTGCATTGACGCCATCCAGACGTAGTTTTACCCTCAAAATCGAGGGAAAAGTTTATTTTCAACGTGGATGCGTCAACTTAATTATTGGCCCGACGGGGTCAGGCAAGACGTCGATGTTGATGGCTCTGTTGGGTATGTCATCCTCAGTTCTGTAGTAATGTATTCACCTTCTGTTTGGAAAAAACGTTACCAGGCGAGATGCATTGGATGCCGTCCAGCCCTGGATCATGGTTCAATCTGCCGAGGGAAAGAGGTGTGGCGTATGCTGCACAGGAATCTTGGGTTCAGAACGACACCATTAAGGTGCGTAGGCTATGCGAAGTCGACCCGTCGCTGGAGCTCAAGTATAATTGCTAGAACAATATTCTGTTCGGTGCTCCATATGATGACGCTCGGTATAAGCAAGGTGGGTACATGTTTGCTCTGTTGAACCTCACAGGACTGACTGGTTTCAAAAGTCTTGCATCAGTGCGCGTTGGAGAGGGACCTAGAATTATTTGAAGCCGGTGACGAGACCGAAGTGGGCGAGAAGGGGCTGACATTGAGGTGAGATATATACTGTAATGATCTGACAGGACTTTACAAACCCTCTTATCCAGTGGTGGCCAAAAGGTAAGACTGGGTTCCAATGGAGGGCGCTCGCATCATCACGCCTTTACATCAGGCTCGAGTCACACTCGCTCGCGCGATCTATAGTTCGGCCGAGATTATTTTACTCGACGATGTGAGCTCGCTGTTTCGCATCGTCCAGCTCTTGTAACTGACATGTCCTACCTAGGTTCTGGCAGCTCTGGATGTACATACGGCGTCGTGGATTGTCAACACGTGCCTCGCGAGTGATCTCGTGCATGGTCGGACTGTCATTCTGGTGGTAAGTGTATGATCCTTCCAGATGTACGTTCTTACTACTGGTATCTCACACGTATATAGACACACAACATCGCCGTCGTTCGTTCTATTGCCCAATTTGTGGTTTCTCTCGCCTCGAATGGGCGCATCGTCGATCAAGGCTCTTTTGCGGACGTGATTGAAAATGACGAAGCACTTGCTGCAACATTTGCCAAAGAACAGGAGATTCTAAAAAGGGAAGTGGTCGAGGTCGAGGAAGTCAAGGAAGAGAAGGCCAATGGGTCTGGGAAACTCGTCATGGCTGAAGAAATTTCCGTTGGCCATGTGTCATGGGCTGCATGTATGCGGACATTTTCGTTTCGAATGCATTGGGGGATAGCGGCTCACATTTGCTCTAGTCAAACTGTACCTCGTTGCACTCGGTGGTACACGTGCTGTCTTCTTCTGGGTTGTTGTGCTTACTTTATTCGTGATCACCAATTTCACGTACACATTGCAAACTTGGTTCCTGGGTTATTGGGCAACTCAATACGAAGATCACCCGGCTTCAGAAGTAAACATTGGCTTGTGAGTGTCGTTCGCTCTTTGGAGTGAAACATTATCTCATCATCATTGGCAGCTATCTTTCCGTTTACAGTCTTCTTTTGCTAATAGGAGCATCGGTATGGTCGTTGGGGTACTACATCTTCTACTCGGGCACTATGAGAGCATCGAGGACGATTCATAATAAACTCATAGGGGCGGTACTCGGGACGACTTTCAGGTACATCTCTTTCCTTCTTTCTTTAGGAGTTTGCATTGAGGATCTGGTAAGGTGGCTAGATACCACGCCTGCATCGAGAGTTATTGCACGGTGCACGCAAGATATCAGAGCGAGTAGGTTTCGCTGTCCGAGCGATATATTTCATCGATACTTACCACCAAGCTACCAGTCGATGGGCCGCTCAGTATGAGTCTCGGATGGGTCCTTGAACTGTCCATGAACATGATTTTCAATCTCGGTGCTGTGGTCTTGATCACCCCGGTGTTCCTTCTACCAGGTGTGATCGTCGGCGTCGTCGGTGCATGGATCGCACGCATCTACATGAAAGCACAACTTTCAGTGAAGCGAGAGATGAGTAATGCCAAGTCTCCGATGTTGGGTCATCTCGGAGCTGCCATGGATGGGCTTGGTGAGTGTTGCTTGCACATCTGACAAGTTATCATCTCACATTACTCTGCTCATTCTAGCATCCATCCGGGCGTATGGAGCTGAAGAGGCGGTGATCCGAGAGTCCTTGACACGAATTGACAAGTATTCGCGATCAGCGCGTACGTTTTACGATCTGAACAGGCAAGGAGTCACTACGCTGTATGAAGAAGTCAACACTCAACGTTTGTTCACACATGGATGGTTGGGTGTGCGCGTGGATGTACTGGGTGCACTATTCGCAGCTGCTCTTGCTACTTATCTGGTGTATGGCCCCGAGAGACATCGAGCCGCCAACATTGGATTCTCTCTGAACATGGCAGGTTGGTATTCTCAATCCCTGTGAAGGACGCTATTGATACGCGCTCCCTAGTGTCGTTCAGTTCTATGATTTTGTCGTGGGTGCGATTTGCGAACGAGGTCGAAGTCCAGGGTACGTCTGAGTATGAGGTTCTGAGGCACTCTCTCACCTTCCCTTTTTTCATACTCGTTCATCTCGTATAGGCAACAGGTAAGGATACGTCGAACTGCATGACGGCGCTGACGACTCGGATAGCCTGGAGCGTGTGGAAGGTTACATTAATATCGAGCAAGAGCCCAAACCCACTGATTCGGGCGTGCCTCCAGCTTACTGGCCTGCGAGTGGAGATCTACGTATTGAGAATCTAGCTGCTCGCTACTCGCTGGTGTGTCTTACTTCATCTATCGGCCTTCAATTCCAACAAGTATGATCCTTAGGATGGACCCGAAGTCCTTCATGGTCTGTCGTTCCATGTCAAGTCCGGCGAACGTGTTGGAATCGTTGGTCGCACTGGTAGCGGGAAGGCGGGTTACAATCAAACTCGACCTTTACACGATTTCATGTCTGATCATTCGATTCTATAGAGCTCCTTGACCCTCGCGCTCCTTCGATGCATTCTCACCGAGGGACAGGTTTACCTCGACGGGATGCTCACTTCCAATCTGAATCTCGACGCGTTGCGTTCCCATGTAACTATCATCCCCCAAATCGTAAGACTTGATCATCCTGATCACTCGCGTTGAGCTTATAATGCATGACATCAGCCCGAGCTCCTGAGTGGTACCCTCCGGCGCAACCTCGATCCATTCGAGGAGCACGATGATGCGACGCTCAACGACGTCCTCCGCTCTGCTGGATTGTTTTCTGTGCGAGAAATCTCAGATGAAGGTCAGCTTACACTCGACAGTCTGATCTCAGGTGGTGGCGGCAATCTCTCTGTCGGACAACGGCAGATCTTGGCCCTCGCCCGAGCGATGATTCGCAGGAGCAAACTACTTATTCTCGATGAGGGTAAGTTTTGTCTCTTCCTTGTAGGATTGACTGTCGTTTACGATGACATGGTTCCCGGTGGGATGCTTCAGCTACTTCGGCGATCGGTGAGTGGGTTGTAGACATGGAAATCGGCGTGCCTGCATCGAGACTGAGACTGTTGGCGTGTTAGATTACAAGACGGACGCTATCATTCAAACGTCACTCCGGAATGAATTGAGCGGAGCGACCCAGCTCATCGTTGCGCATCGTCTACAGACCATCATGGATGCCGATAAGATCGTGAGTCATCCTTCACGCATACCATCTTACCTCACCCACCAACATATTGCTTGGAACGCGTAGATGATCCTCGACGCTGGAAAGATTGTGCGTTTTGTTGCTTTCATTGACTGCGGAAAACTGATTATTTCCTGGTACACGCCCCCTTCCAGGTCGAATTTGGAGCACCCTCGGAGCTGCTCCAGAACAACAAGGGGATGTTACGTGCATTGGTCGACGAGAGCGGTGACAGGGAAGCGCTATATTCGATGGCATCCTTGTCCGGGTCTACCAAACCATAAGGCACCCACGTATACTGTACGTCCGTCGGTGGCCGGGCGCTGGGTCGTATCGTTTTTGTAGTTTTGTCCGTTTCAATTCTACGCAACGAGACCCGTTGTCGTCACTGGACGCCGCGCAGTGCGCACGCTCAGCGTTATTTCAAATATTCCGTCCGAGGTTTTTTATACATTTGTATTCTTCCTGTGTGCTAAGTTTGAATTGTATATCGAATTTGAGGCTGATTCGTTGGATGTCGCGGATCGCAGCCCAACGTGCGTTGCAAGGTAAGCGTGCATGTCGCAGCCCATCTACTTACTAGGACATCCACTCAAATCGCGCGACTTTGAGGCTATGCCTCCAAAATTCTCAGGGGTCGATCACCAGGACAAGGGGTCTGACACAGGTTCGCACAGGTCCGTTTCTCTGCGCGAAGGTGACGAGGTTCCACTGGGGAATGTGATACGGCAAGGTGAGTTACGTATAGTTTGCACCGCAGTACCATCGCCATCGTGACGCCACCCTTAAAATGTACGCATCAACACCTGCAAAAAGCTCCTGTACTGTATCTTGAGTTGTTATCTAGATAGACCCTGAAAACCACCTCCGGGAGTCGAAACGAGTGGGTGTGGGGGCTATTGCTTTCTACAAGAATCGCTCGAATGGGTTAAGGTCCGTCCATTTCGTTGCAGCGCCTCCGCGGTGACCATCGAGTCATGGCTCAAGAAGGTAACAGTCCCTCTTGGCACCGAGTGCCTGCACTGCCCTACCAGCTGTGAAGTCGTGAGTTGGACCGAGCAAGTTAAAAAGGAGTGCGCGGGCGGCCATCGATCAAATTCCCCACTTCTCCAAACCTCCTCATACACCAGTACCCTCATGATCCTCACACTCTCCTCTGAGGGCGTTCGCAACACCGTTTTCACAGACGAACATGGACTCCCCATGTTCAAAAGTAACACGCCCTTCCGGCTAGGCGTTCGTACGACAACCATCAGCCGACAAATAACGTCGACGTCGAACAGGTCAGAGATGGACGACCCCACTGAAGTGGTTGGTCGCATCGAGTGGCATTGTTTCGGGTCCTCAATCTTCATGATTGGAGGGACGAAACTGGAATCGAACGTCTTCCTGCCCAGGCATGGGTTCTTTGGAAGGTGCGAATAGAACGCCATTACTTATCGACAATGGATGGTAACTCACACTTTGACGTGTTCGGTATTTAGGAAGCGCACGTTCACTGGACCTGATGGTCGCCGTTATAGATGGGACATGCACAGGAGAGACGTCGTGGTGGGTGTAAAATGTTTGGTTGAGATTGAATCGTGTCATCTCACGTGTCGTTCCGCAGCTATCTCTCGATGACGCGTTGCGAGCCGAAATCGCACGCTACCACAGAGCAACTTTCGGAATTATAGGAAGGCGGAGGAGTGCCAGCTTAGAAGTTGCACCACAGGCAGAGCATATGTTGGACCTCGTCATCCTTACCTTTATATATGTTGAAAAGCTACGGATGGACAAGGAGAGGAGCGAACGGAACGCAGCGTATTCGGGTGGAGGTCCTTGAGTCGAGAGAACTCGGGATATGGTTTCGTGTCTTCATTGTGCATACGTTGGACGTTCCCAGACGCATCTTAGTATTCTTATGATACCTTACCTTCTAATTGTATTCTTGATGTACGATCTATTAGTTCGAGGTCGCATGAATCCAGTTCAAGTTGAAACCACCACTCACCATGTTTGCCGAGAGCTCACTGAGCTGGCTGCACTCCCTTGAATAAAACGTGGTGAGGTCAAGGCGAAGTGCTAGACCATCTGGAATAAGAATAAGTAGTCCACCTGGTTTAGCACTTCTCTTTGTTGTTCATCCGCACCTGTGCCTCTCCGCCGATGGCATGGTATGTAATGACGATGCGGGATGCGCTAGCATGTATTCTTCCTCCATTCCCCAGGATCTTGTAACCGATGCACAGGATTTTGTAGGCGAAGCGGATCAGTATGAGAATAACGCAAGATAACGAACCTGCATCAGATACGACGTATGTAAGTCTCAGTCAGTCCCATCATACCCCTTGTGGCGGTAGCGGGACTACTGCCGCTCTTCTCCGCTCGGCAGTCTCCGTAAACACGTGATCCAGGTCTGTACGCCTGTACCGCCACAGTACCAATTGTCTGTCGTACTCTCCGGCACACACAGGGAACGCGGGGGACGCAGCTGCAGAGACTCATCGTTAGGACCTGTGCAGATGATGGGTGGTGAAATTATACCGCGATGGCTCAACCGTGTTCGCACCGCTGTAAGGTGGACAAGTCATTACATCCCTAGAATGAGTGACCGCACCTCGTCAACATCGAACTCACCGCGGAAACGTAGAAAAAAGGTGCAGTGACGACACTATTTTGATATGCGTTGAAGTCGATGAGTCAAGAGAGGTTAACATCAGCAGTTCCACAAATATCGGAAACCACTTCCTGGCTTCTCTTGACAGAGATGGCATATTCTGACCACTACTACTAGTACGCTCCGTTATTCAAGTCCTCGCAGACCCTGTGGTCGTTCGAAGGACCATCAGGTGAGTATGCAAGTGCATTTCAGCGAGGTACCAATGTCAATATTAATTATTCTTCCAGACAATTGATGAATGTTAGCATGTGCTCCGGCAGGTAGTCGTGTCGAAATAAGTTTATGTTGATGGTTGGTCTTGTCACCAGCCCGTCTTCGACGGTTTGACCTCATAGACGGGCTGCTCACCAAGCTAGTCGATGGTATCATGGCAAAATTTTTTTAAGCACCATTCAACAAATTTTGCAAAGCAAATGGATTTCGTTCGCACTTTACATATCCGGATTTGCTTGTCATCAAAAAGTAAGAACGGATTCCAGTAACGTAAAGTCGACACCCCCTTCAAGTTCAATCCGACATGCCACCCTCCCCTTCGTCCACACCCTTTCTCAACCATTCTGCAAACTCTTCCGCGTTCCGACCTGGAGTACCCGCTTCACTCCTGCTATCTCGCGTGGTATCCTCGAACAGTATTCGAACCGCCTCCGAACCACCCGTCGCTCCCGTCATCGATGCAATGCTCATCAAGCTCGCCTGTGGAATTAGTGGCTTCACCGCATACGCTACTTGCACCGGGGAGATACCCAGCCCATCTGCAAGGGCGTTCAATGAGCCTTCCAAGCCACCATATTTTTCTGCCTCAGCCCTTCCAGACCGATCCGATCCATCAAACCCCCGCCCTTTCAAACTCTCCCACCACGTTATCCTTGTTGAATCACCTGTGACGATGCTCCACCATCCGACTTCGTCTTTCAACCCCTCCAACAACAACATCATTCCGTAGACGTACCATCCGAGGAGCAATAGCGCCAAGAAGAGGAGGGCATACATGAACTTGGTGAATGACGTGCGTGCGCCCGGGGGAGAGACTTCTGCGAGCGGTCTCTCTTCGCGAATTTGACCCTGTTGGGTAAGTGGGCTTTCGGAAGTGAGTGCTGGCTGGGGAGGCTTGGAGGGCGCAGCGGTGAAACCGGGGCGGGTGCTGATGCTCGGGCCGGCGTGACGGAGGTGATGAGGTTGGTCTGCTGATGCATGGAACGTGGAGGAGGTGGGCGACGTTGAAGGTGTACGCTTGGATTGGGTTGTGCGTCTTCTTGGGGGCATTGTTTATTGGTAGACAGAGAAAAAGAGGAGTTAAAAAGGGGGTCATATGTACTGATCAGCTGCGTGACGTCAGATCATGTGACGTCCCAAGGCCGATTTGTATTCTGATGTTGTGTGGACTCTATGTACTGTACAGCCTCTAATCCTGCTTCTTCAACAATGATCTCCCGGTCATCTCTACAAAAAAGCGCATCAGCCAAGACGAACCCAAATATTGACTACCATCACTCACCTTCAGGCTGCGGCAACCCCAAAATCGCAAGCACGGTCGGTGCAACATCTGCCAACGCTCCCGCTTCCTCCGGCGATGTTGCACCCTCTTCGTCCTGGAAAAACTCGAGATCCTTTCCAGTCATGATGAACGGGACCTTGTTCGTCGTATGTGCTGTGTGTGGTGCCCCGGTCACTGGATTCACCATTTGCTCTGCGTTCCCGTGATCAGCCGTGATGAGCAAGATATATCCAGCCTTCTCGCACGCCTCGTAGATTGTCTTGACAGCCTTGTCCGTTGCCGTGATCGCCTCGACGGCAGCCTCGTATACACCTGTGTGCCCTACCATATCGGGAGGTGCAAAGTTGCACATGACAAATTCGTGTTTCTTGCTCGACACTACCTCGGCAACTTTGTCGGCCACCTCTTGTGCGCTCATTTGTGGTTGTAAATCGTATGTCGCGACTTTTGGAGAAGCGACCAAGTAGCGTTCTTCGGACGGGAATTGTTTCTCGACACCACCATTGAAGAAGAAGGTGACGTGGGCGTATTTCTCCGTCTCAGCGATGTGAGCTTGGGAAAGGCCTTGTTTGGAGAGCCATTCTGCGAGCACGTTCGTCATTGCTTGGGGTGGGAAAGCTACCGAGAATGGGAATTCGGCGTTATAGCGGGACATCGTCGTAATGTGCTGGTTCGGGATCAGTCAGTTATCAAGCACTGATAGTGAAAGGAGAAGCTTACCAGATCTTTGGGGATGTTTACTTCTATGGGCTTGTCCGGTAGCCCAATGACGCTCACGATCTCACGCATGCGATCCGAGCGGTAGTTGAAGAAGAACAGTGTGTCTCCATCCTTGATGCGCCCTTCGGCACCATTGACGATGATGGGCTTCAAAAATTCATCTGTCTCCTTGTTGTCGTACCTCTCCTGAATGGTCTTAAGCACATCATCCGTTTCTTCACCTTTGCCGTCAATAAGACCCTCGACAGCGATCTTGACACGCTCCCAGCGCTTGTCACGATCCATAGCATAGTATCGGCCGACCACCGTAGCCAGCTCACCATACGACTCAGACTTCAAGAAAGAAAGCAAGTCCTCGGCATAACCCTTGGCAGACGTTGGAGCAGTGTCACGTCCGTCACCAAAGAAGTGAACATAAGTGTGAGGCACGCCAGATTCTTTGGCGGTCTCGAGGAGGGCCTTTAGATGATGGATGTGGGAGTGAACACCACCATCCGAGACCTTGCAAGTATGACGTCAAAGGTTGCAACGCACACCATGCTCTTGTATGCGTACCAAACCGAGTAGATGCAGGCGTCCGTTACCCTCTTTGGCGCGCTTTATGCTCTCAAGGATCGTCTGGTTCTGGTGAAACTGTCTCTTTGCAATCGACACATCGATCCGGACAATGTCTTGCCAGACGATTCGGCCAGCACCAATGTTGAGGTGTCTGGTAAAGAACGTATCGCAGCGATATCAGAGAACAGAAACAATCATGTATGTGCGAAGTCCGAATCAAGATCGACGTACCCAACTTCTGAGTTCCCCATGAGGCCGTCGCTCAGGCCCACTGCGTTCCCGTGTGCGAAGAGTGTCCGATATGCGTGATTTTTGGCGATGGTATCCATGTTGGTGGTATCAGCAGCGTCGATGGCATCTCCTTTCATGCCCTTCTCGGGTGAGATCCCCCAGCCATCGTGGACGCTTTTGAATAAGAGATTAGGATCAAAATGAGCTTCGGAGAAGATGATCGGAGCAAGTCAACGTACATGAGACAAACCTTGTTCTTGACTTCTACCATGATGCGATCGGCGTGCTTTTTCGAGAAACAACAAGAGTACGAGATTCAAAAAAGAAAAGACAATCTAGTCTATCTGAATGGCGTTCACGATACCGCAGCACGGAGACGCTCGGAGTGGGACGGCGTGAGCGAGTGTAGGCGATAGAGTGAGGAAAGCGATGCTGTGTCCTTTGGTTGATAAGATAATTATGATAGACATATCATTTTACTTCCATTACATAATATGCCCATATGCAATTATCGCTGGCGAAAAAAAAAACAAATAGATATTTGACGACTGTTCCTTTGCCATTTTGCTCAGGAAGTGCGTTCCGTCACGGTATTATCCGCCTCGACATGCTTCTGATAGACAACATTTTGATATGTCCAACGGCTCGAGGCGAATTCTACTACGTGTGTTGGTAAACATGACCCAAGACCCAATTAGCTGAATATAGGCAATCTCTAAGCTAACACAACCTCTATCGTGTCCAATCTTGAATGAATGTGAATGTGAAATAGACGTGAATAACGGAAACAAAAAGAAGGATAACACCTCTTTGGTCGTGCGGTGTTGCATGTCTGTCCTCGTGGTATCGCCTGATCTTTTTCATTTTTT
>JBBPLK010000075.1:60210-93350 GCA_038089735.1 Exsudoporus frostii
TTTTTAATGTCCATTCCGCATCTGCCATCGAGTAGGTCAGGCAGCGGGAGCCCTTTCATGAGCAATGACACCATGAATCTGAGGGCGCTGACGCCAGCCAGAACTTGCCACAGTACCGCAAGACTGCTGGCAAAAGCGACTTGGACTTCGAGCCTGGTCTGCGCAGGGAACGAGGGGAGCTCGGGGATAAGCGCGTACATGATGGCAGTCCCTTGTGGGACGGATTGGATAAATGATACAGGAAGGTTCTTTGCGAGCTCATTTTGGAGGACAGTGCCCCCGACTGTGATACCCCATACCTACAGGAGATGAAGCCAAACCAGGTGGTGAGTGAGGGCCCACATAGGTATGAAGCAGAAAGGAATCGGGATACCCACCGCAGCGAACGAACTGAAGAACCACATGAAAGAGAGCGCAGGGGTGTTTTTACTGACGGGTAGAGGCGCTTGAATGGGGTACATGGGTATCGCATTCCGTATGCTGCCATGGGTTGAACGAAAATAGACTTCAATAAACAAATACGACGCACCCTCCGCCCAGCCCAAGCATTACGAGGTATCCGATGGATTTTCCAAGGGGGTCCGTCGCACGGACCGTGCTCATCAAACCAAAACCAATGAGCAGGATGATCCAGCCTACCCATATCTGTGGTCGATATCGCTTGGTGGCTTCGATTGAAAGCCCGGTAACGAGGGCCGCTGGCGCGAGAATCGAGAAACTGAGTGCATACACCCCAGACATGACAGGGGATGCTCCTTTGCGAGCTTGATAATAGACTGGGCAGAAATCTGCAAAGGTACCACGCTGAGTGAAGGCAGGTTCTCATTCAGAAAAACTCACAGATGACTCCCGCAGTAATGACAGAGCAGCAAAACATTTGAATATATCTGATACGCGTAAGTGGGTAAGAGAGGGCTCGATGAGGGACGCTGTTCCTTACCCACTGATACTGGTCAAATTTGTCTTCAGGGAGAACGGCACCTGGTGCGAGCAAAATGAGAAGCAATTTCGATCAAGGTACACAGAGAAGGACGTACGAGGGGGTCCGTTGCAAGGGTTGCCTCGTACGCGATGAGAACCAGGAGGCCCACAATGCCGAAGACTAATGGGACGAGTACGGTTGCTGAATCCCATGGTGAGGTGATACCACCCCACGTCAAGCCAATTGTATATGCGGCAGTGCTCGAGATCACAAGAAAGTTGCCTCTGTCAATGAAACAACAGTCGGTGAGATTAGACTCGCAGAGAACATTCATCACAAAAAATGTAAAACTGTGAGATTACAATAGATATTACTCAGTGTGCACGGCCAGTACATCATCATATGTATCAAAGGCCGCGGTTTGCGTATTGCAATAACTTCAAGTCTTCTACAACGTTTGACTTGTGCGATGTACTAGTACAATTGTACATACAGCCTCGGATTGGACTCGAAGCTTGAGCTTGAGGCCTTGATTCCGGGATAGGCGTCCATACGCTGGCGCTCCTATCGTACAGCGGTTCTCGTTTCGTCGGATTCTATGAATCAAGGAATGAGCACGACCGTCGGAGCGGGAACTGGCCCATCATTGTTCGTGCGAGCGTCCGAGATCATGCGACACCTCGGTCTCCTTTGACGACGATACATACGCTACGCGAGATTCGTCGCTACACCATGACTTGGCTGGATGCCCCTCACTATTTTTCGTCGAAAGGCGCATCGAGATGGGAACGTCATATTGTGACGAAGCCCCCGCAATTCGGTTCGGGTTCTGAGGTACTTCTGGGGGATGCAGTAAGCCCAAATGTCGCCGAGTTTCGGAACGCCGACCGTAGTTTGTTCCTCCAGGCCACATTACAAAATGATGGGTCTCTGGGAAGTCTCTTGCGATGTCGGGCGCGACGTTCTCTTCCTCCGCGCGGGCCGAGACCAAGTGATGTCCGTCGCCATTACGAGAACCGAAGGAGCTTCGGTCGAGTCGGCGCGTTCCGAATTTACATGGACGCCTTGAATCGCTCCGAGCACTTGCAACAGTTTCTTATACAGGTGCTCCAATGACCGGACTTCCGTTGCTTGTTGGTAGAGAGTCATGCGAGAAGGCATAATGTGGAGTTAATAATGAGTGCTAGAGGCTACCATGTAACATGCGTCAAAAAGATTGTTCGGGAAACTGATGTATTCATGCACGTCTGAAAGGCGAGTGGTCCTGAAACTCCAGGCGATGGCCCACCGCCGAGTTTTCCCTTGAATAAATTCTGTGATAGCATAGTTATCGACCTCACTTTCATCCAAGGTTAGTTGCGCACGACGAATGAGGGTGCAAGCCTTACCTGGTTTATCAAGGGACGAGATGACCTTTTGCCGAGCATCGGTGTGTACCATCCTCATTGAACATGAGTTCAGAACCCTGTTGCCAGTGATCCCTCGACAAGAGAAAGGGCTGACCTGCACCGCAGTATATAATGTAGACTTTCTGCGAACATACGCAAGACACGTCACACATGAGACTTCACCTCCGGGAGTCACCATCTCGCGCTCAGCACCTGTACAAACAAAAAATTACTACGATTTCTCAAGATCCTGCCATAAATATTTCCGCGCTAGGTTCATATTCCTTTCCTTGTATCGATTGAGCGACTTCGTCCTCGCTGGAATAAAAAGGCGGATTGTACATTGTGAATTGAAACCTGTTGCGCAATCAGTCACATAGACATTCGTGACTTCTGGGATTGAGGATGTACGGTACTGCGAAGGCTCCTTCTAATACTTGCAGGATCGACTCGCTAGAAGACATACACTAGGTGCAAGAGACAATTTTATCATCGAAAAAATGTTGAGAAAAATGATCATAAAAGGCATAATTATACCAAAATGACCCTAACGGGCAAATTAGAATACAAAATTATACAATGGTAGTCGAAATACAATATCTTTCAGATCAAAGGTACATTTCCAATACAATGATATTATAATTTTCCTGTTAGGGTCATTTTAGTATAATTATGCTTTTCATGATCATTTTTCTCAACATTTTTTCGATGATAAAATTATCTCTTGCACCTAGTGATATCCACTATGGAAATTTTGTCAGAGAGGCCATTTCGCTCGACATTTCGCCGAGCCGACACAAAGGACTGACTCCTTGTCGATATCTCGAAGGGTGAGCCTCAGCTAGGGAGAAATGCGTCAAGAAATGCTTACCGGTAACAGTAAAGAATAGATTTGGTTCCAAGCGACATGCTAACAGGGGATATATGGCAGTGGAGGCCCCCGGTTCCGCTGCTTAGTGGATGAGAAGGTCAAGTTTTACCGAGCACGTTGAAGCGCACACGTAATCCCGCGCACGACCTCATCCGACCGAGAACGAACGTCTTCACGATATCTTGGACCCAGAGTGCACACTGCATCGTTCAACTCTGGAAACATCTGAAGGTGCATGCTGCACTGCACGTTAACGTTCAACGTCGAGACACTTCAGGGCACTGAGGTTGGTCTATATTCTGCTCAACAAAACTTTCAGAGGATCTGTACAGATGTTCCAAATGGCGGTAAGCAGCCTTCATCTCCACTTTTCATTGAACAGGCATCACTTGATCAGGCTATTGGCTGCGACCCTTATCCACATGCTCTTCACACATTCCTGGCTGCGTATTCGGCTTACCTCGCCAATTTTGCAGTTTCAGTTATTATCATCTTGAACTTGGTTCCAACAGCTTACCCGGCGGGACCATCGGTATTCCGACCTTATTCCCACGATTGGGTGCGCCAAACCTTGACTGATTTTCTCCTGTGGGGGTCACGCTAACGCAGCTTCAATTATAACTATTGCCCGTTCAAAAATGGTACGGTACTGTTTCTGCTTGCGTACCGGTGCTCATTCCGCCGACCTTCCAGACTGTTCCAGGCAGTCGTTTGCGCACCTTTTCAGAATCTTCCAGATTTATATATATACAAATTATGTGGAAGAATACCAAGAATTGGCTCGTATAACTAATTGGATGTGTTGTCGTAAAATTCACCAAGTAAACCTAGTAGTAGGTGATTTTGATTATCTTATCTCCACTGTAGTCGGTGCTCGAAATGGCAATTGATCTCTGCTACACGATTCAGGTATGTATGTAGATGCTTCAATGGATATTATGGAACACACTACGCCTTTTCCACCCCCTATACACCGCTCCAGGCCACGCGTACCTACTGACGCGCCTTCTTTTGGTGTCTGTTCATGTGCATCGGCAAGCTCTTTACCTCCACTAGTAGCTTGTATAACTTCAGGGTATGGGCCCGACTCAGAATGAGCTCACGCATCCCTCTTCCCAGACTACTTTGCACTTTTACACGATAAGATGTCTATTCCGGAACTCCCAGCCATTGAATGGCTTGGCTATAGCATCGATCTCTCCCGTTCGCCTACCATGGACCTACGCGCTGTAAGACCCGTATATACGTCACGTTGCAGCGAACCCGACATTCCCAATTCTAGGCATCGAGCTCAGTTATTAAGAGTCGTCGAATCATCGATTTCAATCCCGATGAAAATCTCCGCGAAGTCATCATCAGTACGCCTTTATTATCTCTTTGACGATTCAAAACCTCCACTACCTCTACATCGTAGATGGTGTGGCATACTATGTGCCCGATGTCGTGCGCATATCAGACGAATCGTTGTTTCAAGGCAACTTTTTGAGTTACCCTGACGGTGGCACGGCAGGGAAAGCTTTCCGCTCTGATACGGGGCTCCCTGCACGTTATTTTGCCGTCACGGGTACTGACACCGCCATCGTACTCTCGCGGGACCGTTATTTCATCCACGAGAACCAATATACGTTCTACAGCTTTACCCATTCTGCCTACGCGGCGCGCCTCGCGGACTATCTCGATTTGCTCAACACAAATGCGATGTTGCGAGGCGTGGAGGATCTTCCGCAGCAGTTTAAAGGTGACAACGAAGGTGTTTTGGCGGCCTACAAAGATTTTTTTCAGCGTTTTGGTTCGCACGTCATCGTGAATTCCAAATACGGGGCTCGGTTCCAGCTCGTATGTGTTACACTCCCTGAGGCACGCGCTCATTCATGCTCATGCTGACTCTCAGAATGGGTGGGCGCCGAATGACAATGCGGCCGTCAACGCCAAGTTCGCCACGGATGTCAAGGCTTACTTCAATGGCACCCCTAGCGGGGGAGAATACGACAAGCAGGTCAAGTCTGAGCCACAGTACAAGGTCTTCCTTGAATACTTCCAGAGGCTTGTGACAGTGATGGGTGGCGATGCCAAACACTCCACCAGCCTTGCTTCCGACCCAACGAATTGGGAAACATATTCAAAGTGGTCTGCCAGCGTATACACGGCAATGCCGATGCATATCAGCTTCCATACGACCTCTATTTGGTCGCTGATGTCCGCATCTCCGCACGACATCCTGAGGCGTTATGCGCAGGAGCTCAATCAGGCATTTACGTGGATACTCACTCACCCAAGGGTTTACAAGACCGCTGTTATCTTTGACATCCAAAGTGACTGTAAGTACTCTCCACCCCATTACACAGAGAGAGGGATACTTACTGCCTGGTCAAAACTTCAGGGGGCGAATTTAACCTCCTCACTCCAAGTGCGCTCATCGTTCGAGATGACGCGAATCCGTTTCCGCCGCGGACGATCGTTTCTCCCGCTCGTGTACAGTGGGGAAAAGAACACAGTCATATTTATCAGAGGCAGACCTTGAGGCATGTGTGAACTTACGGTATACAAGTCGAGTGCACCACTGAGCCGTTGATCCCTCAGATTTTTTGTTATCAACGATGGAAGCCCGGTCGACTTTTCGATCTCGCACGGTAGTGATGGCGCTAGCCCTCGCCAGGGGAAGGCGGAAGCCCTCATCGAAAGTGTACGTACACCAACCTTCTTATTCGGACCTCCTTGACCGCTGCATATTGTATTTTTGGCTGGACTGACGGTGATACACACAGAAAGGGTACCTCAACAAGGACATTACCGACAACGTTTGGAACACTGTTTGGTTTTTCGGCGCCCCTGTTTCGCTCACGCCAGAATCGTTCCAACTGACAAACAGAAGCGGTGAGTATTCGTGGAATGACATCCTCGACGGATACTTGCACAGGATCGGGACCGCGACGCAAGTTTGTACCGGAAAATAGGGCGCACACATTTTGATGCATGTGGAGTGAGAGTGGAGCGTTGCTCAATATGTATAAATACCATAAGGATCATCGAATGCCATTTCGCCTGACTGAATCAGCATCGCAGCCGAGTAACGCCTCACACATGGCCGATCAGATGCACCGTCATATCCGCTCGCCCAGTGCCGGTTCACCAGGACCTAATGGGTCTAACTTGCGAATGTTCGAGTCGTATTGATTTGATGTACAAATTCATCAAACTTGACAAGGTCTTGAACTTTCAGCGTTTCATAATGGCATTGCGCTTCTGCTGGCAGGATCCGGAAGATGATTCAGATTGAATCCGACGCAGTATGCGATGGGAACACGCAACGTGAAAGGGTGACGCTAATAATAGCGTGTGGATAACTGGGTGTATGTAAAGAGAGTTTCCAGTCGAATGTATAGCACACGAATAATTCTGGGAGCGGCGATCAGGGGAGTAGGCGGGAATGAAACGTGCAAATGGGATAGGGTAGGAGCAGAACGCACGTGTGACCCCACATTGCGGAGGAATGGGTCCCCGCGACTAGAACACTTCTCGCGAAAGGACGCTTCCCCTTACTATTAGTAGTAACGTCCACTCAGATTAAATAGGTCAGAACTTACCAACCCCAAAAGGACATGAAGGATGGACGACGGAGGATACCGTCCTTTTCGAAAACGTGTTTGGTAGCGCGTAGTCAGACTCATGTGAAACCGCCAATGATTTCGATTTCTCGCTCCGTGGGCGCATTGAATCCACAGAGAACCAGAGATAGGATCTCCCATTCAATTCCATTCGTGTCAGTGATGATCACGGCACGATATTCATTTCCCAAAAGCATTTCCGCTGGTAAAGCGGAGCGATGGGTAGGTTTTTCATGATCAATGTTCTGCAGAGAATAAGGGGTGACCTTGGGACAAGTCGAGATCTTGGAGAGGTCGCGTAAGCACTCGCCAAGTGTTTAATAACTCACGAAGAAGTGAGCGGAAACGTCATCAGGTGTTGAAGATGCCATGCTGGGGCCGCACATCCACCACGTGATGGTGCAAGGAAATGGAGCATCGACATACGAGCGAGTCGACTGCAACCTCGATATATATTGGAACGTAGTGGACCAGCCCGAGTGAACAAGGATCAAGTACCAGGTGCTTGGTTATGGACGACGGGCTACGTGACCGCTTTCCTCTATTACTTGTTCTAACTCCGCTCGATCTCCGCTTGGCCATTTTCTTAACCCTGACACTGTACAGCCACATTGACTCCGAAAAATCGGGCAGTGATCTATCAGTGTAGAAGAAACACATGCGATTCAACATCGATTGACGTGTACAACAACATCAGCAACAGAGATTCGGGTTAAGAGTACAAGCAGTGGTTCTCTGTTACACCATCAAGTTATCTTACAACTCCACCCCAACGTGACAAATCAAAGCTTGCGGGTCAAGACTGTGCCTACGCATTCTGGCGCAATTCACGGAGATACTCGCGGAGGACCTCATTCCAAGTGTAGGCAGCCTTGGAAAGCTGGTGTCGGGTGGTTTCGGGAGTTGATTTGACAGCAGCTTTGTAGAACCACTTCGTGCTGTTGTAATGGCGTGAGGAAATTACATCCATGGGAGGAATCCCGAACAATGCTCACTTCCACACATTATCTTACAAGACTGGTATGAGAAGAAATGGATTGCGGGAAATGAAAAAAGCTCACCGGTTATGACTTCGTTCGTGTAGGTGTTCTAAAAAAAGAATGAAATGGTGCACGAACGCACTGAAGAAGTACTTACAGTCTCGAATGTGACAATCGCTTTACCCCGCGCAGATCCACTTGCCTGGCTTCCGTGAGAGGTTGAAAAGTCGATTGGAGAGCCGTCGTTGATGACGAAGAATCTTCATGCGGCCAGTTAGGGACGAATTATCAATATCTTGCCTACGCACCTAAGAGTTTTACGCTCGTAGACGTGGCTATATTCCTTACCCCATTGCACGCGGGTGTCGGAAGCGACGGTGTTCGTAGGAGGATAAGGATTGGCTGGGTCCGGAATGATTACCGCGCTCGGCGTAAGCAAATTGAATCCAGCCCAGTCTGAGCATGTGATCAGCTACTTTGCGAGTGCATCGAGATTCAACAAACCCGACTGGATGTCCAGAGAAACATGCGTTTTGTGAACCTCCGGATGGGTGACGAGCCACACAAAGGCGTCATAAAGTGGATCTGCATAGCTCCTAAGTACCAGGCTCTCAGCGAACTTCATGAGACTCCAGATTTCGGCGACCTGGAAGGTCAGCAGACTTGGTTTGTTCTCGCCAATGGTGCTGATCCATTTCATATAGTCTTCATACGTGCCATCAACATTGGCGAGCTTCGAACTGTCTCCGCCACCGGAGACTGTAACGAGATATTGGAAGTATTCGGAGAAGCGTTCATATTGGCTTTGGCCCTTGACAGTCGCGTCGAAATTTCCACCCCCAGGAATTCCGTTAAACTTGGCATTGACATCGGTGTTGAACATCCTATTGACATCGGGGGTCTGGGTCGAAGCCCAGACTTTCTTTGGAAAGTATGTTAGAGGAGTGCTTTACAATAATGCATGATAAGCTTACCAGGGGATATCGAGCTCCATAGTTGACATTGTGGATGACGTGTGATCCAAAGTCACGGAAAAATTCTCGGTATTTTCTTACGGCATTCGCATCTGATGGATTAAATGGTTTCGGAACCCCCTCCAGTCCTTTGATGAGCGGTGGTTCTGCGAGAGATCCGATATAGTCCCGGAGGCGGACGGCATACGATCCTTGCGTGTAACTGAAGAACGCATATTGATGATCTTCAAGGAATGACTTCTGGGCTGCGATAGCCCCCGAAGTCGTACCTGACACAGCGAAGTACCGCAGAGGGTAGGAGGCGTCTGCCCTGAACGCGCTTGCAGCTTCGCTGCCGTTAGGGAATGTGATGTATTCGCCTCGAGTAATCTGACTGTCATCTGTGACCGAAACATCTCTCGGAACGCTGTAGGTTACTCCGCCTGGTGGATGTACGGCGAAAACTTTGTGACCAAATAATCTTAATAGTAAGCAATACCCACCAATCACAACGTCACGAACATTGTCGAAGTCGATTTTAAGGAGACGAGTCCGGTACAGTATATAGTCTTCAACCTTGTAGATTATCATGAGCGATACTGTGATGACAACACGGAGGGATACGTACTGCCCCGATGTCAAAAGGGGTCATCTCAGATAGATTGAGCGCATAGCCAAGGCGTTCGACGGCGGGGAGGTCCATGATGTGGAATCTTCAGTGCTATGATATCGATATCACAAAGGAAGCCACTGGAGGTTTCGCAGGTTGCGACAGGTGGTTATTAAGTAGTGGTCCACCGGGGCGCATAATGCACGACGGGGAACTCAGCAGGTTGAGTCTTCTTCCATGCTGCACATGGCGAGACGGCGATCCGCAGACTGCGGGGCTAGAAACTCACGGCCGAGTCCATAGCGCCTCAATATTTGTCGATACTAGAAACTGAGCGTAGGACCTACCATGATAGTCTTAGGAGTCCACAGGTGATGGTGAATGAACCTGATTCCATATTAGGAAAATAACTTCCGTTGTGTTCGCCTTCTACTTCATGGCCGCCGGCAGCCACGCAGTGGTTGTGTGTTCGAAATGGAATTCTGATCTCTTGAGGTTGGTCTAGGACGTCAAGGAGTTTGGCCAAGTCGAGCTAGGTGAGACTGATCACTAATGGGGCTACTGAGCTGAGCACCGTGACCTCGATCCTGAATTGGATCTGAATGGATACACCGTAAGACCTTTCGGGGAATCCTGATTTCTCCACTGTTACTCCCGTAAATCAATCCTAAATCCCACCTGGCCGCGTCTTCTCGCAAACTAGGTAACTTCCCCCACACTAATCGCGAATGGAAGGAACGACACTGTTTGCCAAAGCCGCCTTGTAATCAAATCCAGCCAAGATCAGGGATGTCACAAAGCGGATCGCGCCGACGCGAGCATACTTTACCTGGCCTCGGATTCGTGAATTAGCACTGAATTTCCCCATTGATTCCCTGCGCCATATGTCTGCTACATTCAAACCTCGTTCGCCCCAGTTCCCGCCATTGGCATGGCTAGGTTATGGGTTGAACCTGACTCGCCTCGATCCATTCGACTTCAAATCGGTATGCGCGACGATATTGCGCATGCGATGTCTTCCTCACCTTACCCGTCAAAGGTTTTATCAGCCAAGACCCATGTTCGCATTGTTCACACGACCAAGGACACAAGCACTCGCACCGTGACCATCGGTATGAATTTCATCTTTGAAATACCCCTTTCTGAGAGTTGGCTATCCAGGCGGCGTCGAGTATGAGATTCCAATGATCGTCACTGCTTCTGAGGACAATCGTTCTCAGGGGTCTACCAACTCGTTCACGGATGGCACGGTTGCAGTGAAGAGTTTGCAGGAAGATTCTGCTCTGGCACACCGTCTTCTCCCCGTGACGACAAACGACAACTCGCTTTTACCCCTAGACAAGTCCTTGCCTACGAAAAACCAATTTTATTTCTTCACCAACGATCACGATGCGTATAGCGGAAGGCTCCGTGACTATCTTGATTTCATCAATGAAGAAGATCTTTTGAAACATGTATCCAAATTGCCTGCCTTCGAACCCGAGGATCCCGAGGCGGTTCAAGCTTACATCGAGTTTTTCGACGCTGTTGGAAGTCACTTTGTCTCCAGCACTGGTTTTGGAGCTCGGTTTTTGTTGGTTGGTACTTGGATCCTGTTGGTGTTCCTCTTTTTGACTTGTATAATAGGAAGTCTGGGCCTCGAACAAATACGAGGAAGTCAACAATAATTTCAACCGTGACGTCACTGCGAGCGTCAAAGGCTTGAATGACGGAGGGGAATATGACAAAACCGTATTCCGTGAAGCCCAATACCGGATTTTCAACCGGATTTCGCAGCGCACCGTTAGGGTCCGTGGGGGAAACCCCGGCTTGGCAGAGGCTCTGATGGAGTCCCCTGACTTCGCCATATTCCAACAGTGGTCGCAGTCGATTTTGGCCAATCCAGAGCTCGTGACGTTCAGAGCATCCGAACTATGGACCCTCCTACGTGACGCGAACGACAGGACGCTTAGAGACAGTGCCACCCACATCAGGAATGCTTTCGAATACATTTCTTCGCTCCGAGACAGAGCCCCCAACGACAAACATACTTGGGTTACCTTTGAAACGGAGTCCAATTCGGGTGAATTCGGGATCCTGACCCCGAGCACGGTCATTGGCGGAGGCGATAGCGACCAATCTGGTCTGCCAGGATCACTGTCCCTGGGACCTCCAAAGCTACATTATAGTTCGCTGAGACCCACTTCACAGCATCTCTGCGCAGTGTCAGTTGTGCGGTTCATATTTGACTCGATCTCTGCTCATGTATCTACAGGGTCGATGTTATCAACGACGGTACACCCATCGATATCTACATCAGCTCTGGTTCTGGGTCGGCAAGCATTAAGATCCTCGGCGTGCGGCTTATTTCACCGCTCGCTCCACTATTTACTGACACCGCAATGCAGCAGGACTACGTGACCAATGGTGGGACCAAGTGGTACTCTCACGTCCCTGTTTCCCTTTGAGTCTCCATTCGATGAGTTTGCAAACGTGTCCCAGAAACAAGTGTATTGGATGTCAAGTTTCCGTGATTTTTGTTTTGTGTTGTCATTGTTATGTGTTTCAAGTACCTGAACGTCGTTGTACATTATCGTCTCCAATGAGAATGACATTGTGGCTCGTATGTCAGTACTTCAGTGTTCATTGTTTGTTAGAGAGTCGAGTCTCAATACTGGATATAAAACTCGAATCGTGCACATTCATGTGCCAGGTGAATGTTGCTGACATCGACATCACCGCATATTGAGGGGCTGGCCTCCCTGTGGCATGCCTTCCGTGCGAAGGCACTGGCAGGAGGTCACCTGCTGTATGGCTGTGCAATTCCTGGACCCAAAGGGGACAGGTTTCAAAACCAAGAATGCGTGGGAGTTTCAACATGTACGCCCGTGGGAAGAGGGGTCTCGACCCCCCTCTAGTGTATCACCCACAATTGCGCGATGCTCACCTACCCATCAACTCTGCATTACGAGCGACGACATCGAGCACATGGCCTGGATCGGAATGCACTTTCAGAGGGGGAATGCTCATCGTAATGCGTTCTCACTCGAACCCAGATAATGTTGTTAACATCGCTCAAGAACAATTTCGACACTTGGCTTTTATTGGGGCAGTGTAAGCGGTCTTACCTCACTATCGATCATATTAAGTGCTGCATCCCAGCCTCGCCCGTCAACAATTCTTCCTCGTTCTACCCGTTTTTGTAACTTTCTCCCCTTTGCTTACGAGACTTGCGCGCGTCGTGTTTGTTTCCTTCTTCTCCCTGATTCTATAATGCTCTTCATAGGTTTCATGTACTTTGCCTCTTTCCTTCTGCGTCATATATATTCGTCTGAAAATAAATTGCCAATGCTCGTTAGCCTCAGGTCCAGGGGTGCCCGGAGGGCAATATCCTATTATCAATACTATCAGGTTCAGGAATCAGGAAAGAGCCGAGCGGAGTCGGAACAAGGATTCATCAGCGTAGTACTTACGAGTGTTTGAATCAAGTACATACTTAGCATCCTGGCGTCTCCACCGCTCCAGCCTCCGGCACACTCGCGCCCGCCTCCCTGTGGGCAGCACTCCTATACTGAGCCTGGCCTGAGTAGGGCCGTCAGGCCGGGCGCATCACTTCACTAGGACCATCTCACAACGTTTCTAGACCACACCTTTCCTTCCTTCCTTGGAGTCGGCGTTTCTATCCCGGAACTGCATTAATTCAGTGGATGTGACGAATTGAGGTTTTTTTGATGACTTTCTCGTTCTCGTGCGGGAACTAGTCACCGTGGATTCCTCTCCCAGCCATCTACTCGTGGTATGGGTAAATGGTTAGCAAATCACAGCCCACGTTCGGACGATGACCACGCCAATCATCCGGCCAGGCAGGTGATGATGTATCCATTTTGCACGAGTGGATAGTAAGATGATCAGCTGTGACGGCTCCGTAATAGCCGCGTTCGCTTTTCCCCCGAGGCTGAGTCTGGTTTCGCCGTTTCAGTGCGCAGTGTTACTCATTATGGTATATGTTCAAGTTAGTCTCGTCCAGAGTCTATAGCGTAGCGCCAGACTGACAGGAAAAGGCTCGAACGCTGGTTCAATTAATCACTACCCCGAAAGATGCGGATGCCAAACATCCCGTAAAAATATGGGGAAAGCCCTACGCTTGTTTTGGTCAGCACTTTCACGGTTCACCCAACTGGTGGAATGCGTTCTTCTAGACGTTCTAGCTCATTCGCTGCCTACAGTCAATGTAAAGGGGTGGTTTCAGTACCCCTATCACCGTTCGTTTCCCGGTTCCGTGTGCTTCTCGAATTTCTGATCCTATCTAAACAACTAATGGATTTCCTTAACAACTACGATCAGGATAAGGTGCCCCGAATCGTACGCGAGAGCTGCCAATAGGAAAACGAAAGGTTCAGAAGAATGTACTCGAGACTGATCGGCTCCGTTGATCACGTCGAGAAGCCCGATTTCAGTCTTCGTTGAGACAACTAAGTCCCACAAGTCATAATCTAGATCACTGTGGCGCACCGTGCATTTCGACGAAGTTCAAACGTTCATTCCCGTCCATACCTTTAATTTCCGCTTCCCGTGGCTAATGGATTATGTCTGCCGTGGCGTGATAATTTTTGGAATTTGAGAAACTTACTTCGCTGAGGGACATAACTGTGTCCCGCAGCTCGTGACTATATTGTTCTTCCTCTCCGTGCTTTCGACGCAACTCATTCCCGCCTATTGCCTCGATCGCCGCTCCTCATGATTGATGAAATACTGGAGTATCGAAGCAACTTGTGGGCATGTGATGCGCAGATTGGATGGGCAGTGCGTACTCAGATGACAGTTCCTAATGTTCATTCTTGTCTTCCTGGATGTAGAAGGCAATCTCATCTCAGGGCGTCATTGATTCCTACGCTTGAACGTCACGAGGAATGGCTAGTACCGGCTGTTACGTTCCTTGGCAAGCTGACAAGTCTTAGCGAACTGGACACATCGAGATAGCATCTTACTATCTATAAGAAGGGGCCCTTCATGCTGCCTTTACCAGGTCGTCGCCCTTCCACACCGACTATTTTCACTGCAGTCTGCGCTAATGAGTGTAGCCAAGTTATCTGACTTCAAAGAATTCCCTGCCTGTGATGTCCTGGGCTATAGCTTGGACTTCACTACGGCAAGTCCGTTGGACATTAAGACGGTTAGTGTTCAAAATCCTCTGGTATTGAAGATTTACACCGATCATGGCTCGTATTCAAGGTCCTCGCGTCTGTAAAGAGAGGTCGCAGAATTATCCAGTACGAAGTTGATGAAGACACAAGAAAACTTGAAGTGGGCAAGTGTCTGCAGCGAATGTCGTACCTTGTCTCCCACTGTTAACATGGTTCCACAGAGGGGGTCGTCTATGATGTGCCGAGGTGCATCGGCGTCAGCGACTTCAACAGCAGCGACGGAAACTATGTGACTTACAGGAACGGCACAGAAGCCTCTACTGCGCTCAAAGTGGACACGTCCCTTTCGGTTCGGTACCTTGCCGTGTCCGCAAGCGCTTCTGCCTCCTATTCTATCGACAAGACTTACAGGAGAGAAGACCAGTGGGCGATGTACAGTTTCAACGCTGACACTTATCTCGCTTCGATGAGAAATTACGCCGACTTGCTCGCCGAGACTGCGCTCTTAAAGAGGCTTCAAGAGATGGACCCCATTGGAAACGGCAGCAATAAGAATGTTGTCCAAGACTGGAAGGACTTCTTTGCGTCTTGGGGCACCCATGTCATTATCAATTCTGCATTTGGTGCCAGATTCCAATTCGTAAGCTGGTAGATCGATCCCTCATGCTGCGCCGTCGCTGACCTTTCACGACCACCAGAACGTGTGGGCGTCTAACTCTAACAGCTCTGTCAATGAGCGATTCTCCACGAGTGTTACCGCTGCATTCAACGGTATTGGTGCGGGTGGCCAGTTCGATGCCTCCGTGATGACAGAATCGCAATACAAGACGTTCTCCGAGTTCATGCAGAAACAGGTGTCTGTCGTGGGTGGCGATCCGGAGATCAACAAGAAGCTCACCGCGGATCCTGGACATAATGATGTTTTCGTGGACTGGGCTGGTTCCGTTGCTAAAGACTCCTCCATTGCAACCCTGAACGTCGTCGAACTGTGGGTCATCATGAAGGAGGCGGCTAAGAAAGAGATCAGAGACCTCGCTGGAGTGGTCTTGGGCGCGTACAACTATATCGTGCAGCACCCTCAGCCGTACAAGACGCCCATCGTCTTCGACATCCAAAGCGACTGTAAGCTTGACTATCGCTTGCAATAGCGTGTTTACTTACGCGATCCACCAGGGGCCGAGTTCAACCTCTTGTCTCCCGAAGCTGTCATCATTCCAGAAGACGGTCATCCGTTCCCCCCAAAGACCGTAGCATCGAACACCCGTGTTCAGTGGGGATATGAGTATAGTCATGACTACGAAAGAAAGACTCTCAGGTAAACCTTTGTTTCCGCGAAGCGATGAACGCGACGTTGATCTGGCTCTAGATTCAACGTCGTCAATGATGGCTCTCCAATCAACTTTTCCATCTCTCATGGAAGCAACGGTGCCAAACCTAAGGAAGGGAGAGCAGAAGCCATCATAGAGCGGGTAAGCCTCCTGCATAACAATCGATTCAAGTTGTTCATGCCAGTCCCCAGGGGAACTACCTGAACGACGAAATCACAGGTATTAATCCCTCCACGCGACAACTGCCATGCATGATTCTAATTTTTTTCCTTGAACAGATAATAAGTGGAACACTTTGTGGTACTACCAGAAGCCAGTCGCCAGTGCCCCTGCGTCCACCAGGATGGAACTAACTCGCACACAACATAGTTGGGATTCAGTCCTCAGAGGTTATTTGGAAGAGATCGGTGCCGTCGATTGGTTGTGATCTGCTTGCCACTGCAGTGGTGTGTTTGAACAAGTTGCGATCTTGTCATTGTGTATCTAAGTCATGAGATTGTCGTATCGTTGTCGTCGTCAGGTTGTAATGGAAACCTGTAGTTGTCACGTACCCCCGACTGAAACCATGGGTGAAAGGGCATGACGACCCATGGATGAAAGAGGTGTCGGTAACATGTGCTTAACAACAGAAACCATCATTTGACTATTCATCCTAGTCAGTCATAAGCCACTGTATTGCACTGGCAACATCAAACTTAGCTTCGGCACTGGTCGGCAGGTGGCATGACAATTCAGCATCACAACCAGTTTTTGCAATTGACGATCTCGCTCACTGTTTCTGCTCCGCGTAAGCTAGTTCCTTGGAAGTGCACAGTATTGCAGTAGACTCTGTAATAACGTCACTTATGGCCGCCACAGTGAGCTATATATACAAATTCATTCTGAAGCTCCCGGCTGGCGGGCAAAGGCAAGCTCGAATGCTGGTTCACTTGTTATACACTTACGAAGTGTGAGGTACATCACTGAAAATCTAGGGAACGTGCTAGGTTTGAAACTTTCACACAGCTGGTGGCACGTGCTGATTCTTCTGTGTCAGTCTGTCGGGTTTTGGCAGAAGGCACTATCACCATTTATTTCCCGGTTTCGTGTGCTTCGCGAATTTCCACTTATTTGTTTAAAGGAGACAAACCAAATATGGTCAGGATCTGCGTTTCACGCGAGAATTGCAAACAGGAGAGCTCGGTGGAATCCATTTGTGTCAATGGAAGGCAGATCGCAACGAGGATCCCGCTCAGTTGAGTTGACTAATTCCCACTTAGTCGGGCATTTTGACCCCCGTTCCTACCACAACTCCTGGCCTAGATGGCCGTTACTACACACCATCCATGTCGGCGCTCCCTCGATTGCCGCTCCCTTGATCAAGACACAAGAAAAGTTGACGTGGGCAGGTGTCTATAGCGAGTTTCAAGCTTCATCTGCCTCCATTAACTTGGCTCCATAGATGGGGTCGTCTATGATGTGCGGAGGTGCATCGGCGTGAGCCCGTACAATAGCAGCGACGGAATCTATATAGCTTACAAGAGTGGTAGGTAGTCAAGAGGCCACTGCGCTCAAAGAAAATATGATCCTCTCGTCGGGTCACTACCTCGAAATTTGCACAGTTTCGATGATGACACTTACCCCGCTTCACTGCACGATTTCGCCGACTTATTCGAGACTGTACACTTCAAGAGGCTTGAAGAAATGGTCCCCATCGGAGACGGCGGCAGTGAGGGAGTTGTCCAAGACTTCGAGGAACTTCTTTGCGTCTTTGGGAAGCCATGTCATTGTCAGTTCTGCATCCGACACCAAATTTCAATTTGTAAGTTGTCAGATCGATCCCTCATGCTGTGCAGTCTCTCACCTTTTGTGCCTTTGAGAACCTGTGGATGTCCAATTCGAACAGCTCTGTCAATGAGCAATTCACTGCGAGTGTCTCAGTGTCAATGGACGGTATCGGTTCGGATGGCATGTTTGATGGTTCCGTGAGGCAAGAGACACAATACAAGATGTTCGTGGATCCCATGCAGAAGGAAACACTCATCGCGCGAGGTGACCCGCTGCTCAATGAATGGCTCTCCGCGGATCCCTTGCACTATGATCACTTCACATACTGGACCAGGATCGAGTCCTCATAGAGCGGGTAACTTCCCCCTCCAACTGCGTCACGATCGATCTGAGTTTGCTCATGCCGATCTCTGGTACATCTGCGCCGAGAAATCTGGAGGCAACTAGCGCGGAACGTAGCTGGGATGACGTTCTTTGGAAGAGAATGGCACCATTGATTGGTTGCGAATCGCGATCCGCTTATGCTGTTCTACTCTGGCAATGAGCATTTGAACAAGGGTTGGTTTCGGGATTTCCATGTGTAAGTCATGAAATTGTCGTGTCGTCGTTGTAAATTTGTTGTGCTGTTCTAACTGGAAGCCTGTCATCGTGTTCACAACTGACCGATTGGCGAATAGCTATGAGATGGTTTAGCAGGAACCTGAAGAGGTGCCAACACTGCTCAGTGTCGACAACATGTAAACAACAAAAACCATAATTCATCCAAGTCAGTTACAAGCCAAAGCGGTATAGTATGTTATAGTGTTATATTCCACGCACAAGTCATGCGTGGCTCCTATATACCTCCATAGTTGATGTACCCCCCGAAAAAGAGAAAGAAAATAAATTCCCTAGATGTATTATTCCACACACATAAGTCTGCGTGGACCCTCCATTTCCCAACATAGATGATGTGCCCTCCAAAATAGAAATAAGAAAGAAAGAAAGAAAACACGATCCCATAGATTTCGTAAAACATATTCATTAGCTCGTAGCAGCATTGCCAGGTCGTGCTCCAGATCTCGTGTGGACACGTCTCGGGTCAGTGTCAAGATAACCACGAGAATGACCAGCGGAGAAATTGCAAACCCCTAAGTACATGCGCCGTTATTGTTCCAAGCGCCAGAATAGCCTTTTTTGGTAAGAAAGTCATGTCATCCCTATTGGCACTCGATCACCTAATGAAAAGAAAGTAGGGCTTACCTCCCGGAACTTCGTCCTGGTTCCACTGATTTGCAATCCAGAGATCACCCCTTGGAGTGTATTCAGCAGGGTCAAACGTAAACAAAGTGTTCGGAGGAACTCACCCATAAGTAACTTTGTTACCACTGACATACTATAAATGGATAAGATGAGTGCGACTGGCGTGGCTTCAGGTGTAGTTGAGGGCACTTACCACAATATTGCTCGCCCATGCAGACACGCCAACACAGTTACCACTCCCGGACGGTGCCGTCGTCGTGGGCTTGGAAGAAGAAATCGTAGAGGTTGTTGGCTGCGGTGCTGGAGTCGTGGTCGTAGTGGGTGTCGGAGGTGGCACACCTGAGACTGGCCATGTGTTTCCACGGACAGTAGTGATCCACGAAGAACCCGCGTCAGGATACTATCAAACGAATACGTCCGTCCAAACTATTTCCGAGAGACAAACAAAATACAAAATACCTCCCAGACCATTACACCAGCACCTGTAAAGCATTTAGCCGTGCTATCTTTGAGCGGTGGGATTTTTGGGAACTTACCCCATCCAGACGAATGAGCCTGGGCGACACACGAAGCAAGTGTCGATGGGGACATATAACCGGTACTAGCGTCTGAGCTAGTACCTGGCTTACCGATCAGAAGTTTGTCGAGAGGAACACCGTTGGCTGAGATTTGGAAAAGTGCGCTTTCAGGCCATTGCGAGGTGGAAGCGGTAAGGAGGCCAGAGCAGGTCGTGTATTCTGTCGTTCCCTCTATGAAGCAATGTGAGCTTGCCAACTGGTTGCAGTAAATCATTCAACTTACGGTTATAGAACTAGAAATCCACGATTAAACATCTACGTCAGTAAATGTCTGCGAGTCATAGATAATCGGGCGTACTTGAACGTTGTACTGAAGCGGGTAGTCAGTTCAATATTCTTTACAGAATATACCATAACCCACCCAGTCGATCAGAGAGCCTACACTCTTGTCTACTTGCAAGTATCCTCCTCCACTCCACAAGTTGGGAGAGAACCAAGGTGCGACCGCTGTGAACTATATTAGAACTCTGGTCATATATGTACATGGTCTTGTGCTCACGAGCATGACTGATAATATATTCTCCCTGAGGAAGCTTCGTCCGGAGCTGCTGGGTGAAAGTAATTAGCCAAGTCTCTGCAGAACCTCCACCAGTGGCGAACGCATTGAAATCCTAGTGCCCACAGTGAAGACCTCATCAGTTAACCACCACACTATCGCAATGAGTGGAATCTGTACCTCATAGTCAACGTCCACTCCTTGAACACCGTATTCAATTACCCAGGAAGCCAAACTGTCGGCAACACTGACGGAATCAGTTCCCGATGAAGTTGGTGTATCGGTAGCCCCGAATGCAGATACCATCAGCGAGATGCCAGCTGCATTGTACTCTTGCAGGTACGAAGTACGATCGCTGGCTGAAAGTTCCACCCATCCTTCAGCCATATCAGCTGCCCCAGAGGTCAACCAAAAGGCGAGCAAACTGGTGAGTGACTTGTTAGCCGTGATCTGTGTATATTCCAGACAAAGACTTACTAGACATTGAAGCCCTAAAATGGATTGGTGTGAACAAGTGGTGATATAGGTGAGGTCGTCTTGCTCACCTCGAGCTGTGAAGCACTGGGGACCGGATAGACCCACGCGTCACTGTAAGCTACAAAGTGGGGCGCAGCTGGAGTAGTCCTCTTCAGGAGGTCACGGGCACCAGGACTGAGATTCCTCAGCTTCTCGGCCAGTGGAACAGCCAGCGGCAACCCAAACATGGAGAAAGCAATCAAGGCTGCGGTGAAGCTGGACAGAAGGAACACCATGATGACGATACGAGAAGAAGACCGGGCGGTTACCAGCTGAGGGAGAGCGAACAGCTACCTATCAACACCATTCTTCCGCATTATATGGGGGCCGCACCAGGGGGTCCATCACGATGAAATAGGTACTATGTCTCTTGAGAAAGGTACCATATGTCTTGAGAAAGGCACCACGTCTCTTTGAGATAGGTACCATGTCTCTTGACAGAGGACATATAATCATAAAGTTCTGAAAAACGAAGTCTCAAATATTCATCAAAGGAGGCAAGAGCAACACAAATGATCGTGTGACTTACTATTCATGATAACGAGGAGAGACATATGTAGCCGCATGGGTCACTCGGTATGAAATGGTCCGCTGGCAAGGAGCTGTATATGCTGAAGAAGGGTCACAAGGGACAATGCGTCCACATGAACGTCCTCGGATGGTTTTTTTCGATCAGCTTCCACGTGGTCGATTGGCCTGAGAAGGTCCCTGGCCCTGCGACAATCCGCGAAACATTACCATCCTCCAAACACGTATTTCTCCGAGAGGATGCCAGTCAGCCAAGATCCATGGCGCCGACAAACGAGCACACGAAACCAATGCAGGATGAAGGCCCAAACCCAGTGGTGGTACTCATGCGGACAGATTGGGGTAATTTGAGATATGTCTGCATGGACTGCATGGACTGCAAAGTCAGAGTGACGTGGCTCGATTGTTGAACGTCCGAATGCTGAACCTGAAGCATCTCAATATCGCGCGCGTCTCAGTGATAAGGGGCAGTAAAACTCAAATGGGCTACGCGATCGGAAGTGATGAACGAAACGTTGGAAGATAGTGATAATAGAGAGTGCGATGCTCGGTCCGGTTTACTCTCGGCCAGGAAGGTTTAGACTCCGCTCGCCAACTTACGGCACGCCAGTCACAGCTTAATCTTAACCTTCGGACCCAACAAAAAGACATCATAATCAATCATTGCTTGAAGTTTACTTTGCTACAATGTATGTAAAAAGAATCTTGACATGCCCACTAATCTATTCTTTGTCTGAAATTTTTATATTTCTCATAATGAAACATTGCTTCACACTTGGGATGTTTTGTTGGGGAGAATTTAAATATTCACCCCCAAAGAAACATAAATGAATACATAACTTTTTGCTGTATTTAGGAACAAAAATTGCAGCAATGTGTCAACTTCGTAACAATTCAACAGCCTGAAGAAATCTACAAAAAACTAGCAAATCCGCTCAACTTCGTCACAACACTTATAAGTACATCAAACATGATTTCTAACGCAATTTTGATAAGTGGCCAAGTGTGTTGTAGGCGATTGCAATTACCTTTCAAAACTCCCTTCTTGCTAGTACACAATTTCCTTAAAACACATTACCACGAACGGCAGTGATCCAGGCTGACGTCGCGCCAGGGAACTGTCAAAGAAGGAATTAATCTAACCTAATTTCGAGGTACGGTCAATTACCACGTACCTCCCAAACCATCACACCGGCATCTGTAAGAAGTCCTCCTTAATTGCAATATCTTTACATGAAGAGCATCGAGCTTACTCCATCCTTGGCCATGAGCTTGGGAGACACACGAATTGAGCGTTCCGGTGTCCATGTACCCGCTTCCGGCATCTGTAGATGTACCTGGCTTACCAATCACAAGTTTGTCGAGAGGAACACCGTTGGCTGAGATTTGGAAAAGTGCGCTTTCAGGCCATTGCGAGGTGGAAGCGGTAAGGAGGCCAGAGCAGGTCGTGTATTCTGTCGTTCCCTCTAGAGAGCAAGGTTGAGTTTGCCAACTGGTTGCAGTAAATCATTCAACTTACGGTTATAGAACTGGAAATCCATGATTAAACATCTACGTCAGTAAATGTCTGCGAGTCATAGATAATCGCATACTTGAACGTTGTACTAAAGCGGATAGTCAACTCGATATTCTTTACACAATATGTCGTAACCTACCCAGTCGATCAGAGAGCCTACACTCCTGTCCACTTGCAAGTATCCTCCTCCACTCCACATGTTGGGAGAGAACCAAGGTGCAACCGCTGTGAGCTATATTAGAACTCTGGTCATATATATACATGGCCTTGTGCTTACGAGCATGACTGATACTATATTCTCCCTGAGGAAGCTTCGTCCGGAGCTGCTGGGTGAGAGTAATTAGCCAAGTCTCTGCAGAACCTCCACCATCGGCGAACGCGTTAAAATCCTAGTGCTCGCAGAGAAGACCTCATCAATTAACAGCCATACTATCGCAATGAGTGGAATCTGTACTTCATAGTCAACGTCCACTCCTTGAACACCGTATTCGATCACCCAGGAAGCTAGATTGCCGGCAACAGTGACGGGGTCAACTCCCGATGAAGTCGGCGCATCGGTAGCCCCGAATGCAGATACAACCAACGAGATTCCAGCTGCATTGTACTCCTGCAGGATCGAGGTACGCTGCCTGGCTGAAAGTTCTGTCCATCCTAAAGCCATATCAGTTGCCCCAGAGGTCATCCAAAAGGCCACAGCACTGCGACTTTGTTAACTGTTCTGTGTCCACACCTTGTGACAATCACTCACTAGACATTGTATCCCTGTATTAGATGGCATCAGTGAATAACCACATGCATGGATGTCTGCTTACAGTGAGTTGTTCAGTGTTCGGGGGGGAGGGGACCCAGGTATCATCGTAGACGATGAACCGAGGTGGGGCAGGGGTCGACCTCTTCAAAATATCACGAGCTTCCGGACCAAGGCTCCTCAGCTTGTCTACGAGCGGAACAGCCAGGGTCGATCCAAGCAGAGAGAAGGCAGCGAGAGCCGCAGTCGTGCCAGAACGAAGTAATACCATGATACAGACACAAGGAGCTGAAGATGAGACACCAGAAAGTTGGAGAAACTGCGTACCGATCGAGAATGACCCTGTTGTGTTTAATACTCAGATGTGCAAACGGGGGAGTGAAGATGAACTCACTGCGATTGGTCCACGAATTACATGAGCCAGGTACTCGTGATGATGTTACGGAGCCAAAGAGTATCTACTAGGCTTTTGGCTCCGCTTATCCGTCCCTGTGTCACTTGTATGACCTCGGGTAATGTATGTACGGCCATTAGAGATATCACCTTGCAGTCCATGCATTCTCCGCACATAAAAGGACAGCCGCTCGTCGTCGTCCACTGAGAACAGTGAAGAGTGGCCACAGGGATTCCACAAGGAAAGAACAGAGTGACGCTGAATTGCCTGGAAAAGATGCGGTAAGATGTGAGGACAGAAGTTCCATGACCAACCTCTGCCGGATGACCAAGCGACGATGAAACCAGGCCTCTCGGGTGGTCTGCTATGACAACGCTGTCCAGAAGTTCATCCCTCGAAACGGATTTTCCAAATCAAAAATGTTGCATTGGGCCCGAGCTGCAGAAACCTGTTCATACTCAATATTCTCTCCTCACCTGCAAATGAAAACTGAATGACATGTTTCCCATGTGCCAACAGATAGATCTTGTGAGGTACCCTGAAGCCAATTCCCTGAAAGGCTATTCGATAATTGACATGATCACCTCTGTTCGGGACACTGAAATCAGATACGTCCATGATGTCTGACGATTGCACGACCTACGAAACATTGATACTTGACGCCAGTGTTGGTCAATAGAGTACATGTTAAATTACCATGCCACTCGTGGTAGACTTCTTACCGTGAGAGCTTGTGATATTCGAGAGCAACATCTTCAGGTTTTCGAGAGTCGGGACTGCTTGTTCAAGTTTCCATATTTGCATGTGGTCGATCATTTGATGGTGGAACCAAACCGTCCATGTGCATAACATCACAGTTCATGTTATCTATGGAATCCCGTTTACTGGCTCCGACTTCTTTTCACCTACGTTGATGTCGAGTCTATAATGCATGAACACTTATCAGTAGATGCTTTACCTACGATCCTCACTGCGGTCACTGCGGTGCCGCTGGCCAGGTTGTAGTATGCAGGACCCAAATGTCGGCATCCTTCCTGCGTGATACTGAAAGTTCGAAGCAACGGATACTATGTCCGACAACCCCCCTGATTACTGTGTGTACGTGGCAGGGATGTCACGACGTGTATGAAGTATGTCCGATCCGAACGAAGTAATCCCTGGAGGTAGTATAACGCAGGTGGCTGACAACCATTTCGAAGGAGATTGAATTTACAGTTCCGACTAAACTCGGCAAGGCCGGCTTATGGCGGCAAACAGCTTGCCTGACATGTTTTACACAGCCAATGGTTAATACGAAGTAACACCAATCATGTATTTGCCACTGAGGGCTGTGTGTAGTGACCGTTTATCATCCAAGTTCGCGAGATGGGGTATGCACGTGCCACTCATTGGCCATATATGTATCGACAGATTCACTGTGACGGGTGTCGCGCATGAATAGTGTAGACGCCCTGCGATATCGGTCGTTATATATGTGTGTTAACAGACTCACTGTCATGGCTTGACTTATTTAATTATCGTTCGCAACCATGCGTGCACCGCGATCGTGTGGTCGTCGACGGTCGCTGGCAACTGCTGCGTTCCAAAATGGGACGCGTATCTCAACCACAAAAGGCAACTTTGCCGGTGGAAGTTCGTTCCGACGGAAGTATGACTTCACTAAAACCCAGAAAGCTTGTCAAGCAAGGTGATTTCATGGCGGGCACCACAGCTTATCGGTTATCTATGACGGCGGGTTGTAAGTTACATCATGCTGCTCGAAAACCGTGCACATGGCACCACTTGAAATGTGACTGCGATCCCTGGCAAGTGTTTGAAGTGAGCGCTCTGAATCAGGCTCGGCAGCAAAAATGATGAACCTCGAGTCTCTCTGCCGAGGGTCCCAGATTCAGTTCCTGCGGGTCAGTAAACAATAGTTACTAAGCGTGCGTTGGTAGACTTCCAGTGAGGAGGATACGACATGATTAACGGGCATGATATTTCCGAACCAAACACAATTTTACCATTGAAAAATCAAATTCCCCAGTGTTTGGAAGAGTCAGAAGCGCAAGAACGTGACCTCGCAACCATGTCCAATATTGGTGCTCGATATCTATGAGAACAGACAGGCACTGGAAGCTCGTCGAGCCATGAACGTGCACGGTAATTGTTCCAGCTGTAGTTGAGACTCAATTTCAGCCTTCCTCTGGGTCAACTTCGTCAAGTCTTGCTGCATCCCTCCTTAATTCCTCGGGCTCGTCGAGTACGAGATCCATCGGTCCGTCTTCCTCAGTTTCGTAGTATTCAACTGGATCGTCGACTTCATCTGCCATTTCTGAGTCGTAGTCTCCGCCAACTTCAACCGCATCCTCATTTTCTCCTGTCGGTGCGGTCATGTTGACATCCTCTGTCGTGTGTGATATCGATGATGGGACAGCCGGTCGAGGTAGAGTAGTAAATGGTGGAGGCAAGGCTGCCTTTGCCTTCCCTTTTGACCGTGAAGCTAACGATACACTTTCACCCTCCTTCGTTTTCCCCTTGCTTGAACTGCTGTTGCGATCGACGGCACTCTTTCTATTCTTGTCCCCCTTCGTGTTGTCCCTGTAGACTATCCGGAGATTGAGAGACGCCAAACGGCAAGAAGAAGCGCAAATTACTCTGAAGTTCATTCTGCAGCGGGTCAACCAGGTCTCCGAACTCGATCATCTCCAGCGCTTTGAGGACATCAGAAGCAGAAATACTCTTATGCTGCTTCGAGAGAGCTACGTCATGTGCGCTAAGGTAACCACAGTCAATACCATACATTTTGATAAACCTTAACCTCACGTTGCGGCTAGCGGAACCTGTGAGTTCTTCGGCAGGATTTCACCGAAATGTTACTCACCCAGATAGTTGATGAACACAGTTGATCCTTTTACCAGAGATAGCACTGTCTCCTTTTGCAATTTGGCGTTGTCTGGTATCTTCGAGACAACGTCGTGAGACCGCTGTCAAGAAACAGATCTGAGAACTCACGGCTGATTTCGCGATCTTCGTGACAAGGCTCTTTGGTAACTCAAAGTTCTCAATGCCTTCTGAAACGAGATCCTGTTGGGCTTGAGCAGATATAGGACCTCCACCTGCATCTTTGCGTGGCATTAGGTCGCGTTGATATCAAAGGTAGTTCTCGGAACAAGAATGCTCCCCTTACACAGTGGGCGAGTGGTCACGTGATGCCAACCATTTTTGGAATCAGTATTTGCTAGTTGTTATGTAAACCGCTGGTTGAACGCGGACAATACCCTCAATATCTGAAGGTACTACGCCTGTTGGTGCACTTGTTAGTTGGAGACGATTAATGTGAGTGATAGCTCATTTTATACGCTTCCCTGGCCTTTTACTTAATACTAGTCTTATTATCTCTCGGATTGTAGCTCGATGCGAAAGTGATGCTTCCCAGAGGACTCCATCTCCTGCTTTGGCTTTCCCTTGTTCACTGCGTAGGGATATACTTGTTCACCAAGGGATTTCTCTTGAGTCGGCTGTCTCTTCCAGACCGAAATGATTGTGGTCATGACGAGTGCACTTCTCTCACGACACACAAGAGAGCCGTTATACTGGTAATTGACGCTCTTCGATTCGATTTCATTTCCAGTCATCCCCCAGAACCTCCTTCGCCGTACCATCATAACATCTTAACGCTTCCTCAAGAACTCACCGCCATGCACCCGCAACACTCCTTCATATTCAATGCTCATGCCGACCCACCAACTACAACGCTTCAGCGTATCAAGGGTCTCACAACTGGTTCGCTTCCAACCTTTGTCGATGTCGGAGAGAGCTTTGGAGGTTCGGCTATCAACGAAGATTCATTGCTACACCAAACCGTGGCTGCCGGTCGAAAGGTCAGCCAAGCACCTTGCATCTCTGCTTTCTCCTTTTTATACGCCTGAAAGGTTGCTCTCGCAGGCGATGATACATGGATGACATTATTCCCTGATATCCTCGATCACAGCATGTCCTTCCCATTCGACTCATTTAACGTCGAGGACCTACATACGGTCGATGAAGGCGTTATTTCGAATCTCTTACCTATGGTGAAGAACCATTCACAATCTTGGGGCCTCGCGATTGGTCATGGTCTTGGTGTTGACCATACTGGTCACCGCGTTGGCCCTGAGCATCCGGTCATGAAAGCAAAGTTGGAGCAAATGAATGACTTCCTCACCGAGCTTGTCATGGCCATCGACGAGGATACACTGTTAATATTGCTTGGGGATCATGGCATGGACCGCACTGGTAACCATGGAGGGGATAGTATTCTAGAAACAATGTCTGCAGTTTGGATTTATAGCAAGGGTGCGGCATTATCCCAGGGATCAACATCGTTTCCGAGGAGCCTCGTTCCTACCATCATATTCCCAGGAGAGACTGTTCCGCATCGATCCATTCAACAAATTGACCTTGTTCCGACAATATCGCTCCTTCTCGGCCTCCCCATTCCGTTTAACAACCTTGGTAGCATCATCCCAGAGGTTTTCGACCGTAGAACGGACAAGCCAGGAGTCCAGAAAGCCCTCGAACTCAACGCAAATCAAATCAAGAAATACCTGGATACTTATCGTGCTAGTCGGTCTGGTGGGGAACTGGATGGATTTTGGTCACAACTTTCTGAGAGCTGGGTGACAACACAAGTTGCTTCGTCCGAAGATTCCCTTCCTACTCTGTGGGAGTTTAATCGCCACGCGTTATCGGTTTGCCGGACTCTTTGGGCACGATTCAGTCTCCCCCTGATTGGTGCTGGTCTTACTATCATAATCCTCAGCATTATCGCAACATATTGCGCATACCGTTTACTTGGCGACGATACCGAAAAATCGGAGGAACGTCTTAGAAGGGCATTATCTAGTGCATTCGGAGCTGGTGGTGCCGGGTTAGTGTTCGGGAGTATAGCATATTTTCCTCTGGAGAGCATGCTGGAAGGTGTTCACCTCCATCACACTTCCCTCTTTGGGAGTGCACTTGTGTCCACAATAACGTTCGCGATTTCGTGCCGTCCTACTTTCCGCCGCGAGCAGCTGACGTCCGTCCCAATCATTCCCGTCCTGCATGCACTCTGCTTTGCTTCCAATTCTTTTACTGTCTGGGAAGACCGCGTCGTCCTTTTCCTCAGCATTACATCACTTGTCCCTGCTTTCTTAACCGGATTCACCGCGCCAACACCTCGCCTTCGGTACCGCATCCTTGGATTTTCTGCGGTCTTTGCGGTCTGTGTCAGACTCATGGCAATTAGTACCGCGTGCAGAGAAGAACAGCATCCGTATTGCACCGTGACATTCTATGTTTCGCCTACTTCATCCGCTCCTCCCATTCTCGCCCTGCTCACCGCGCCACTTGTTGCCTTCTCCGTCCCGTTCGTCATTCGGCGCGTTCTGGGCATCTCGAAATCAGAAAGGGGCTTGGCGGGGATATTCTTCCCCTGGGTACTTGCGTCTGCTTTACTTGGCGGAACCGGGTTTTGGATTTTGGAATGGGCTCACTCGACGGAGTTCTTTGGAGACGGCGTAAATGGCTTGTTCCGTCTAACACGGACGATACTAGCCAGAGTATGTTTTGCAGCAATCGCGTTCGGAGGTGTCTCGTTATGGTGGACAACACCTGTTTGTCTCGAGATCAACGCTGAGGACCACCCCTCGGACAGCCAAGCATCCAAAAATCAAGACGAACAGAAGACAAATGTGACCGTACTCGGGTTTGCTAACGCGTTTGGGTCGCCCTATTTCATATTCTGGACAATCTTCCTGAGTATCATCTGGCTATGCATGCAACTTACTGGACAGGTAGTTTTGGGACTCGCGACCATAGCCCTCCTGGCACATCTTGAGGTTGTCGACAGTGTCCGGGACGCACGTGGGCTCAGTGATGCATTTTCATCGGGCAAACCAACTACGGCTTTGGACCTCAACGTACTCAAGAGAGAGCTCTCGTTCACAGAAGTCGTACCTCTTGCGCTTCTGGTGGTTCATACGTTCCACGGGACAGGTCACCAACCAACAATACCATCTATGCAATGGAAGACGGCCTTTATCTTCACCTCCACGGTTTTCTTTCCCTTTTCGCAACTAACGGTCGGCGCTAATACGCTTGGACCTCATTTCTTGATGGGTCTCGCCTCGCCCCTCCTTGCGCTCTGGAACCTCCCACCGTTACCTCCACCACGCGGCCTGACCGCTTCCTCGTTGCGTGCGGCCCTTGCTATTATGCTATATTTTACGATTCTTCTATTGGGGAGTGCTACGTGCGCAGCTGTGCTGAGGAGGCACCTCATGGTCTGGAAAATCTTTGCGCCGAGGTATATATTTGCCGCGATGTCGCTTGTTGCTATCGATGTAGGCGTGGTTGTTGGCGTTGGGATAGGGGTGGGCAGGGTCCGAGAACGGATAGAAAAGATATTCAAGGGGATGGCTTGAGTCATGTTCGATAGGACCCCATGATCTTGTTCGCTAAGACACGACCTCCAATCAATAGACCCCATTCGGTCCAGTCATTTGCTACGAATTACGCTAAGCGACGGTCAGGTCCCAGATGACATCGCCTTATTTAAATTTCTTCCCGCTCTCAGCCCTGGAGAAAACCAACAGGACTCCTCGGAGCTAGTGCGGAAACACCATATATATCAGTACATACACCGCTTTCTATAAGGTCCCCGATGAACCAGCGGAGCGCCTGGCTCTTCCTTTCTAACACCTACTTTACAGTGACCTGCTCACTCTCCTTGCTCTTGAAGCTCATCGTCCCAACAACCTCTCGCTACCGACGAGCGCAGTCCAGATGGGCACCATGATGATGAGCCTCCAGCTCCCGGACCTCTTGACCTTCTGCAGCGTTTTTGAGCTGCAGACCAACAGGCACTGCAGAGGGGTCTCCCAGGCTTCTGAGAAGTGGTTACTAGAATCTGGCGTCGCGCTTTCTTCCATGGCGTGGAGTGCCGCCAAGCCAGGGCTGTTAGCGGCAGCTTGCCATCCCAGCGCCGACGCGACGCAACTCCGGTTCATCACCGATTTCCTCAGTCTGCTGCTGCACGACCGTGAGCAGCCAATACCTCGAGCTGCAACCCACTCGGGGAATGCCGATACATTCATGCTGTGAGTGGGTCTCTCGGGGCTATTGTTTCTGTCGCAAATGATATCATTGATGGGTTCATTTTTGTGCCTGGCGCTATTGTTGTTCTCCCCCGACGGACCCGAACGCTGAACCAGTCTCTCAGACCGGCTATCGCGCATAGCTTACAAGCACCCTGAATGGTACATGCGGTTCATCAAGTCTCAGCGATGTTACCTCGAAGCGAGGCACCAGCTCTCCAAGAGTAGCGCACAAGGTCTCCTCCCGGATCTCGAGTCTTACATCGAACAAAGACGCGACGCGTCTGGGTTCCGGCTGGCACTTGATATGGTGCAGTATGCTGGGGATGTGAAGGTTCCTGACACGTTGCCGGAGGACACATTGTTTGGGAGGCTTCATGAACATGCATGTGATATCGCTGCTTGGTCCGAGGTACGTTGTCCCTCTTACCTGACTCAGACACAATGCAGCGTACGTAAGGTTGCTGATGCCATTGTTCCCCAAAGGATATTGTATCGTATGCGAAGGGTATACCTGGGAAACACGAGGCAAATATCGTCACCATTCTCATGAAGGAGCGAAACGTGTCCTTGGAGTGCGCCGTTTCCACTGCAGGGACGCTCGTCAAGCAGAGTATTGACGCGTTCGTCGCTACTGAGGAAGCCCTTCTCTCGGTTCCCGATTTCGCCGCCGATCACGAGGTACGACGATACCTCCGCGGACTGCGGGACTGGATTGCTGGTTTCATCAATTGGCTGTACGAGACACACCTCTTCCTGGGCGAGAAAGGAAGTGAGGTGAGAGCTTTTGGATGGATGTTCATCCCCGTCGCGCCCTGAGGCACTCGACGCTGAGGATATTTTTGGGAGGGCGGGTCATTGTATTTCTTTGCACGTTAAAGAATGTTGGGAGGATTTCTTGAACTGATCGCATTGTGCACTATTTACACCTTTGTCACCATTGTATACGCAACACTATTATTGTTCCATCACACTACTTACCGTCGCCGATATCTATTTAACTTTGCGAGCTGATTAACAGCTCTTTTTTCTTCTTGGTCACTTCTGTCCTTTATCTCTCCTAGAAGGATTGAGACGTGGATAGCGAACATTAGAGAAATCTGGAGTGTAGACATTCCCATCCTTTGGGTCAACCGCAAGGGAAGGTAGCTCTTCGACGACGGAACTCGCTTGGTAGTTCGTGATGTGTAGTATTTGATCCATATCGCATGGATTGATTCAGGTACATCTCGAGCCTTCGGGAAAGTCACTACACTGGCGTGTCAGCATCCATTTTGCCCTATAGGGGCCTCGGTGGACTCGCTTGCGAGGATCACCCACCAAAGCTACCTGCAAAGGGATTTTACTGGCACCAAAACACAAGACGATCATGCTTGGCATGCAGATCGCCACCACAAATTAACGGCGACGGGATCATCTATGTGGCGGTCACCGATGACCGGCGCTCTATGTAGGCCAAGCTACAATAAAGCAAGGACGGCCGCGGCCCCGGACAGCGTCTTCTCGGATCTTGAGAAGAATTTCTGGACGGTTTCATTACATACGTTTTCAGCGACCTCCCCGCCTACTTCATCCCCGTCAATGGCACACGTCTGATCGCATGCAGCCTCGGGTGGCGTCACTCACGAAGGTGGAGGACATAATGCGATGTCTGGTAGAGGAGTGCACCTCTATGTGTACATTTCCCACCTTTGCGGATCGTCCGCTGGATGATCGAAGCATGGGCGCCGCAAGAACAACCTGTCCAAAGCCGAAAGATATCCACCCCACCCTTTCGTTAGTTGTTGTGACCGCGGGTACCCACGTTAGGTTTCATTTTGATCTTCGACGGCCGTGCCCACCCGGATTCGCAGCGCCCCAGGCCCACACCCGTCATGAACCGACCGGGAGTCCTTGCCCCGCAGATTCGCCATCGATGATGATCATAGATTATCCGGGTGCCCCCTACCCACCGTAAGCGCTAATCTGGTAGGTCGACTTAGAGTCACTGAGACACGCGAATAAGTATCGCCACTTGCACTGGGGTAGATACTATACTGTAGAAGGGAGAGGATGGCTCAACGTTCTCATGCGAACCTTTGTGGCCGCCTACGCAGTAGACTCGTTGAGGGAGAGTTCCCTGTTTATTTATCTATTTTTATTTATTTTCTTAGCATAGGTAAACACTAACTTACATAATGCGCAGCTGATTCAGAGGCTGATTCACAGTGCCGAATATTCCCACGCTCCGTTGTTTCCGGTTAACTTTTTAACGTTTCGTCAGTGGGCCTTCCGAGTCGCTTTCGGCTCGCCGTGCTCCCTTGGTCCTTCCGCTCTTTCCGTCTCTCACCATGTCGACCGATGAGCTCAAGTTGAAGACTGTCGCTGTCCTTGGGGGCTCCTACGGCGGTAAGTATTTATCACTTGCGACCCTGGACGCAATCCCGGCAGCTGGGAATCTTTAGTAGCTTAAACTTTATCACCTTGTACCCTCTC
>JBBPLK010000076.1:14722-26189 GCA_038089735.1 Exsudoporus frostii
CATATTTGATATGCAAACCTGCCAGGCAGAGCAAACGTAGGCAAATCATCGTTGCTCAATGCTGTTCTCTGGCGCAAGGATCTACTTTTTACAAGCAAGAAAGCTGTTAGTCGTCCTTTTTTTTTTTTGCTTTTGTACTGTAGTTCAAAGTGGTTGCAGGGTCGCACCCAAGCTTTGAACTTCTTCAGAGTTGGGCCCTACCCCGGTAAGCTGGTTGTTGTCGACTCCCCTGGATACGGTTCACGAGGTCGCTCGGAATGGGGCGCTGTGTTCAATCACTACATTACAAATCGCGAGGAGTGGGTGGTGCATTATCGATATTTACACCTTTCATTTACTCACCCATGACTCCAGGTTACGGCGGATATACATATTGTTTTCTGCCCCTCATGGCTTAAGACCCACCGATGCCGCCATGCTAGCTGAATTGGACACTCAGGTTCAACAATCTGGCGGGACAAAGTTCACGTTGCAAGCAATAATCACGAAAGCTGACCAGCTTGGGGACTCGGGTCGGGAACAGGTGGACCAGATGAAGAAAGCCATATTTAAAGCTGCGCCAACGTGTCTACCGCCGATCATCACCGCTTGCCCCCCAAAGGGCTCGAATTTTGGCATCGAGCTGGTCCGTAAATCGATAACCGATTCTTGTGGGCTATGATCACACAATCAGAGCCGTCTTGTGTCATATCAACAAAATCATATTAGCGTATTAATTCTGCTGGTAGCGATATATCGGACCGAAGTTTAAGCCCTGGTAGTACGAGTTGAATGCTTCAGGTAGAAATACAGTATGGAACTATGATTATCAAGCATGATGTGGCCTTCAGTCGACTCCAATACTGTATGTTACCGTGACCGTGCTTGCGCTTCCTCAAAAATACACCTTCAATTCATAACGACGTGCTCTATCGCTCCAATCCGCCCAATACAGCCTTGACGTGATCATATGACCTGGTAAGTCATCTCTTCGTGTGGCTTCTATTGACTTTTCTAGGTTGCGATTTAATTCATTCGCAACAATGTGGTGAGCTGATGGTCTGTTAGGTCGTCTGCACCGCCTGGTGTGTGATCGTGATGGAGCCTCGTTGGCCCTGCCTCACCCCCTTTTCAGCCATTCCCCTTTACTTATCTTGTTACTATATATCTACCCTTAGGTGGCAGACCTTGGCCTAGCCTAGGTCAAGCCCAAGTCCACAATAACTGCTAGGCCGGAGGTTTGACCAGACCATGCCCTTGATGTCATTGTCTGCTAAGCCACATATGTCTGCCGTCACCCGTGGCACCACATTTTATCCTGGTCCTTCCGTGACTCATCAGCAGAAGCCATCCTCAACAACCCTGATGCACCGTGAGCTCAGGTGTGTTCAGCCATTTCCGACTGCTCGGTTTCCATCAATCTCCACAGAGTAATGTTTTATCCATTATCAAACACAAACCTTATGATTTCTATGCACGCCGTGAATGGTAATTGGACACCCTTCTGCTTCGATAGGCTCCCCAGGGTGACTTAACGGCACGCTTGGTTTGTGCGGGTGAGTCTGCAACTTTCCTTAGGCGACCATGCTGCGGAGCCCGATCCGCTGATCGTCTCTACGCAATGCCGCAAGTGCGGACACCGCGGAGATTCCTGCTCTCCAAACCTTCCATGTATGCATGTATCCTCCGAATGCGATTTGGGGCACATTGTGAACGCTGAGAATATTTTCTAGCCTTTTGCGATTCTCCGAATCGGCGTCTCCATGGATCCAACATTTTGGTACAGCCCATCCGAGATGTGTACCTGGGTAGGAGCAACCACCGCTAGCGCACTTCCACCCTCTCTCCTTCGACCAACCCCAGCGAACACGATCTCCATCTCCGCGGCACTAGCGCACTCCCTATGTCTCCAATTCAAGGCTTCATCAATTATGCGAGATTCCACCATTCACTTGTGGTTCTTGTATCTTGATTTCGCCGCCGCATTTTAATCATCTATTCCATGCCGATGCCGATACATCAAACAAAGCTGCCCCGGATATATCACCATTCTTCCTCTGGATTGGTGACGTCAGTGGACCTTGCTTCCCATGAGGGAAAGTACCTTGACGAAGTCCTATTTCCTTGGATGACTTGCACGTTGATGAAAAGTTGGGCAAACGGTCGGGCTCTCATCTTTGTGGGGGACTTGCTCGAGGAGTCCCGAAGACGACGATTACTTGCGATGCGAGGGTATATGCGTGACCACTCGAGGACACGGGACATCAATCCGCATTCCTTGACATCCTCCTCTCTTGGCGATCTTCAAGTTTCACCCACCATCCACAGTGTTAGGAACATTCAGCCTCGCGAATGATCGCGGGACAACACATGGATTGGGGCCGCCACGTTTCATCGCTGTACATGTACTCCATCTCTGGCTACTATGTCTTCCGTTTACGGGGGAGCTACGCATTGTGGTCAATTCCCTACTTCAAATTCATCGTACAGAGCTCGTGCTTTGGTTCATTGCACGCGCAAGGCATGTGTCCTTTTCCATTGGTATGCTGGCAATCAGGCCGCCGTCCGATGATAAGCACGTCTCGTTCCTAAACTTTTATGATATATCATTGCACGATGGGAGACACTTGTAAGCTAGCGAAGCTACACTGAGTGTACTCGGCCGGGCTATGCCCTCCCAGAGATTCGAGCTCGATCATGGCGAGAGAATCCAATCATGCATCCCGAAAAGAGTGGGATCCCATCAGGCGGCGAGGAAATTTATTACTTACTTATTGTGTCACTGTAACATTGAGCCGGACCTTCCGTACGTTAGAATTCGTCGAAATCGGGGGTACTTTGCTGGCAGACTACCCTCGTTCCACGCAGAAAGGGGGTCAAATGATAAGAGGAATTAAATGCGCGACCCTGGCATTCCAACTAGAATGAAAAGATGATCGTCTACAATACCCATACTAATATTACAGTGCGAAAAACGTTTCTGCCGCAAGTAGCCACGACTTTACATCGAGACGGAACTGACGCTGTTTCGAACCATTTACTCCAGATCGAAGAGCAGGACCTCCGCAATCTCTTGGCCACCGTTTTCAAGTCGGAGCTCCGCGCCGGGTTCATACTCCAGATACGCTCCGTCTCCTTCCCGTAATTCAACCTGTGGTCCGTCAGCCTGCGCGCCTAGCCTCAAAGTAACCCCTTTCGCTGGGCCTGGATTGTATCCGGATTTCTGGATCAAATGAACATATCCTTTCTTCTTCTCACCACTTCCGACGGGTGCATGGACAAGCGAGACGCCTGGGTGGATCAGCGAGGCGTACATACGAAGTTCCGAACGGATCGGTGCAGGCCCGCTGTCTTCTCTGCGAACAGAGATCCCCTCAGCATTATCGGGGGCGACAAGAAGGGCGAAACGGTTCTTCTTCTCTTCGTCCGTAAAGTGTCTACATGCGAGTGATCAGTGTTTGAGACTTGTCCCGAAAGAGCGGGGTCGGGTATAGACACACCTCGTGAAGTAGGCGGGCTTGCCTTCGCCTTGCCCGGAGCGAGGCGACGCCCATATCTGGCAGAAATGGACTTCTTGCCCTCCGTGTGCCTTTTCAGAATGCGAGATGCCGGTCCCGGTAGAGGTCATCTGGAGTGCACCACGGGAGAGGACTTCCGTGTTGCCCATGGAATCTTGGCTATCGAAGAGGGTCAATGATTTGACGTGGTAGACATGCGGACAGGTGCTTACTGCTCGAGACTGCCGTCGATGACATAGGAGAATATTTCATAATGCTGGTGACTGTGTGTACCGAACCCTGTGTGGGCGGCGACTCGGTCCTCGTTGAGGACACGAAGGGAACTGAAGGCCTCGTGATGAGAGTCACGATAGCTAGGGTTTGATAGTCAGTTTAGAGGTGGTACGAGGACGACATGTATGCACGAACCTGGCGAAAGCGAACGTATGGAAGGTCTTCAACCAGCCATGGTCCGCATGACCCCGCTCGTTGCTGTGACGCGGGACGATTCGAACGACCTTGCTAGAACTCATGATGGTGGCTACTGAAGAAGCTGATCGTATAAAAAGGGGTGATTTGTGGAGCAGATTCAAGCTGAGCTGTGCACGAGGTGTGCTGATTAGGAGAGAAATGTTGCGACTGATGCTGAGGAGGTGAATGTTCCTACGACGTTTTTATAACCAGCATCGGGTTCACAGGACCGATGGCTGTCGATGCTTAGTGTAGGCTTACGAGGAGACGCGACTGAGGATTTACCTTTCAGAGTGATGGCGCACCCACGCGCTCACACGATATTGCTAATGCCCCGACGTTCGGCTCGGATGGCGTCAACGGCTTTCTTGGCCTCGTCAGTCCTTACAAGCAGATATTATCAACCTGGCCCCGGTCCAAGAGCTTATCTTCCGACTCGTGATGCTGGAGATGCTACACATCGTTTCGGTCCAACGTGTGCCTCTCGGCGCTGGCTAATATCGATCCGTCTCCTTACCAATTATGGTTGCACGATCCCCGACGATTCCAGGAAATTAATCAGTTGGAATAGTAAGCACCAGCCGGGTCACATGTAGGAAGACAGTATGATAGATTCGTGTGAGGTCTTGAGCTTGAGGCCTTGATCAAGGTGCGAGGCACGCACAACACCGTCGCAACGTCGAGCAGTGGAGGCAGAGATAGCGGTGGTTCAATATTCGAGCGGAATCTCAAAGTCTACACAGCACGACGTAGTGTACTTTGTTCTATCTTGACCTTCTCACACCGGCATCTCACTGGCGACCTTGATACGCTATCTCCAATGGTTTGCTCCATTGGAGCTTGTACGCAGCTTTCTACACGGCCATATCTGCAGTATTGTTACCATGCTCACTGTTCATGCCTTTTTCAGGCAATCACAAGATCTTGGTCCGTCTGGGAACGATCCAGTGGCGGTCTAACCAAAGTAATCCGGTGACCAGACTATAACGAAAGAACAAGAAGAAGATCAAGTCCGAGGCTTTGTGGACGGTCACACACCTTATGCATTGCAAAAACGAAAACTTACTTGGCTCTTGGCGGTGCCTCATGGAGGCAACAATACCGCGACGTACTCTCCCGTGAACGTCATTCATATTGCCGCCAATTGAATATCGTGTACGCTAGGGAAGTGCACTCGTGGAAAGGCTTGAGTGGACATGGCCAAATCCGCATGAACACTTCAGGTATGTGGGCTCCCATACAACATATAGTTCAGGTACATCCATGATCCATACAACCACTTGATTGACACACCTCCGAATGTCGTATGCTTTTGAACCTTCCAACACACGTTCACTCCGCCGAAAGGGTAATTGACATCTATCCAATAAGCCACGAATCTTGCCCAAGACGTACTTGTCCATCATGCACAAAGAATAGCTAATTGCATAGAGTTCATTCCCACCCCACAACACCTTCCCCCGCGTCCCTTGCGAGAATGTTTTCTATCATACTAGGAACACACACGCGGCCAGCCTAGCGCTCGAAAGCACGTACGGATCTTGTGCGGGCTATCGAGATCGTCGCATAGTGGCAGTCGGCGATACTCACGTCCGTCTCACAGAGTTGATCAGCAGCTCAGTTGTAGTCAAGCTCCTGTGATCGTGCCAATGGAATCTATTTCAGAAACGATGGACGACTGGTTCTGGGGGAGAAGGTGCCTGCTTTGTGCTGTCTCTATGCTCGTCCCGGGTCCCTGGTTCCGGGTAGGGAAAGCACTACCGGATACGAGAACCAGGGGCCCGAGGATCGGACAGTGAGTGGGTGTATCTAGACATGAATACCCACTGGGCGAGCCCCATGACGCGTCCAAGATATCAAGGTTCCAAGGGCAGCCGGTGGGGTGGAAGAACATTCGTTAGACATGTTACCTGTGATTGTGTTAGTATACTCAGATTGAGGTCACTTGAGGGTTCTTTGAATAGTTCGGTCCCGCTAGTGATTATCGTGCGGGAAGGGGGCGCCGAAGAGGATAATTTAAGTTGGATGTATCCGAACTGGCACCCTTTCGCGACGTTTACAGTGTCGGAATCTTTTGATCGTGACACTTGAAGCTTAAGGTAAGTGGAACGAAAACATATGTTGGGATGTCAATCTCCTCACCGTGTATAGTAACGTGTTTGGATCCGCCTTCTCATCATCATGCGCCACATAGGCACGTCAGACTCCGCAATATAAAACCATCCCACCAATCGGGGGAACTGACCTTTTCTCAGCACGCACCATCGCTGGTAATCTTGGAATCAAACGTTCTCTTCAATGTCTCGTCTCCCTGAATGTGTGGGACCAACCACACACGCAGCAAGACACGTGTTTGATTAATGGGCAAGTGGCGGCAAGGCGCTGCAAGCCCTGTTGGCGAGTTCAGAACGGACCGTCGTCGGCCATCGAGTTGAACCGCTCTCTCCCCACCCCCAAAACTTGCTTTGAATACCAAATCGAGCACTTGACTCTCAAAGGCTGATGCAGAGACTGAGTCGGAACTTTGTACCCTACACCAGAACGAACGGAAAACGGACGCGCGATCCATGACATACATTGGAGGAAGAGAGTCAAAACTGCACCGCCAGGGACCACAACCATACCTGGCACACCATATCGTCAGACCGTACCGTGGTCCGTAGTGATGGCGAAAATGATGTGATCGTTTCGAACTCTCAGACAGAGCAACGATCGAGGCGGTGACCCAGGAGACCATCGACCGTGGCGTGGCTTTCAGGGGTACCTGAAATGAAAACGATGAGAAACGCCCTGACGGGGCTCTCTTCTCATGTCGAGACGACATCGACCGATCTACGGAGGTCGACGTGACAGCTGTGAGCGCGAGGATTGGACCCTAAACGCATCCCGCGGAGGATGTTGACGCTACCTTGCCCCGGCAAGATTCAGAACGGCGTACTCCGAGTCATCGCAAGGGAAAGGAAAGGGTGGCAACCAATGGCGATATCGAGCAGTAAATAGAGGTGTCAAGCTATTAGAGCCATTTTGTACGAGCGTGACACGATTGAAATCGCGGCCCATCGGCCAAATCATCCATGTCAGACTTGCCTACGAAGCAGATTGCGCAGTCGGCCGCAAAGCCGCAGCTGATGGATCCCAGACCGACCAAAGCGCTCAGTCGCGTGAGAGTGCAAGATAATGAATTTTGACGATCAAACGTCATGTGAGAATACTTGGTCTTTTTCAAGGTCACCCCACGATCCGGAGACGACGGTATATACTAGCACCTATGGGGATACGATACATTTCTGTCCACCAACCAAGTAATAGCGTCCATCATGGACGAGCGTATCTAAGCTACTTATGGGACAACGCCAGCGCATTTACGTGCGCTAGAATGTACCAACCTTTTTTAAGGGGTATATACGCCCAAAGGTTGCGGCGTAAGTTGATGGATAATCTCCTGGGCGACAGGACATACCCACGAGGATCGCTGAACACCGCCGTACGACCACCCGAAGCCAAAGCCCGCAACGACACAGAGTGACCAGTAAAACACCCAGAACCAGTTACAAAAATCGGGTGTCTTCCGGCGCGAGCTCCCGCAACATGCGAAACATGACGATATTGGAAGTCAGGCTCGAAAACTGGGAACGTGCGGTGGTAAGCAGGATTTGGACACGCAGCACTGCGATGGAGGAAAGGTGACTTACGCCGTTTCCGATAAACACCTGTGCTCGCTGACCAACCAACATATCCACAGCCTGTGCAACGGGCTTTGCCTCCCAACTGAGCCGTAGGTCACGGCTGCTCGTCACAGAATCCCACTTCCTTATCCCCATCAGAGCCTTCTTCAGGTCGTTCAACCACGCCTTATTGCCGTTTGTCATGATGTAGACCCTCTTGAGCTCATTCGTTCCGCCATACGTCTTCTTCTGGTCAGCAAGCACCTGACGCACTCTTTCCGTGATTTGTTCGATCGTCGGGAAACATCGCTGGAAATAGTATTGCATACTGGCTTCGGTCGCGTGACCACCACCCCCATCGTGAGGAACATGGAATTTATCGGGCAATGTGGCGAATTTGTTGAAACCGTTCCAGTCCGAGGACCAATTCGCAAGGTGTGCGCAATGGTCAGCAAAGTCGCCCCTCCGAATGTGTAATACGAGGAGGCCTGGGATCGGATCGATCTTTGTCGGTGGTAATATAGGCTCAACATTGTGCAGCTCCTTTGGAGTCGGAGGGGATGATGACGGGCGCACATAAGACGGGATGAATCGAGATGACTTGGTAGTGGCCCCAAAGAGATGTGCGTTGCGAGCAAAGGATTCCAAAATAAGCGGCGACCATGAGAAATCCTGTAGGATCGGTGAGTTGGAAAGTCGGGGCCAGATGGATAGAATCCGTGTCGATCCGAACAACCTGGATGTCCGTCAGCAGCGGTCATAGCGCGATATCAGCGTATCAAAGCGCACCATATTTCAAACAGTTGAGGTGAACCCAGCTTGATCTCGACGCAGGGGTCATTGATAGAGTTGAGCTTCTCGACCCACATGTCGAATACTCGCGATGCAGGGACATTGTCGTCATATCTGATATGCCTACCTACGACTTCGTCGCTATCCAAGATGGTCGGGTTCGGGCAAACTTTCTTAAAGTATTCCTTGTGCACGGCACGTGGCGTTGAATCCCCAGGGCCAAACGCGGAGCCAATTACGGGACCTGGATATTCCAGTGTAAGGCCCCAGGAGCGTACGAGCGCAAAAGCGACGTACCGCTGATGATCGCTGAAAGAGGTATTCGGGCAGGAATCAACTTGCCATTGTACTCTACAAAGTCTGGACCTTCCCGCTCCCACGTATAATTATCAAAGACGAACCTAAAGAAAAAGAAGAAGGAAGCGTGGTCATCATCTCGTTCTCATTGGGGGGTGCAGGGCCACTGACGCTCGATTTGTCTCATGCGCGAGGAGAGCGTTGAGGAGGAGCTCCTGCATGACGTTGCCCCACCCCGAGACTACGAAAGGTTATCCCGATGGCCACGTACAAGCAACAGCAACGCTCACTGGTGACGTGGTTGGGTGCCCAGAAAAATTTCGCATCTCGACCCTCTGGATAAGGCAACGAAAGGTTGTGCTGCGGTAGGTGTCGCTCGTAGTCGTGATAGGCTTCGTAAAGCGGGGGTGAGGAGTGGTGTGCGTCGTCCTCTTCACTCGCGAGCAGGTCCTCCCAGGGGTGGTGGCTGTAGAGCCAGAGAAGCGCCCAGGAAGACAGGAACAGGAAGACGAGGAGCCGGAAACACCGCTTGGAGAGACGTGAGGTCGGGGCGGGTCGCGTGTCGGACACTTTTAAAGGGAGGATTTGGGAAGGATCGGACGTCCGGAGGAGATGTTTCTGTGGCATCGTCGTGGTGGCTGCTGACCGCAGAACGCTCTCAGGCTGGTGGAGCACGTCGTTACGCGAACACCCTCGGTGCAAAAAAGGAAAGCATCCGCTCCCACTACCCTTCGTCGTCTCTACACTGGCAATCCAGTCGAAATAAAAATATTCGTGTAGAAGAAGACGCCTCCAGATAAGTAGGCTTAATATATCGGCCTGACGACCGACAGCACTACCGCCCTTGAATGCCATCAACGACGTGCACCCCCCATCTTGGGCCGGAATCCATCCATGGGAATGGCGCCCAAATCTCGAACAAGAACAACGGAGATGCTGGGCGCTGAAGCAGTCCCTATCGACCAAGATATGATCTCCACACACACACAAATTCACAAGGATTTCATAGATGGTGCACGATATGAAAACCATCGTGGGTAAAGTACACACGATTCAATGGAGGTTTTCGAGCTCGTTTTCACCAAATTATGTTGTCTTCTGATCGGATCTATTACGAGAGGGCATAGCAGAGAGATAGGCTGGGCCTCGACCTGTGACACGCAGTAACGCCTCGGGATCCCTCCTATCATTCCTCCGGTCATGTCAACACATACTGCGGGTAAATGACATGCTGAGCCACTGACTTTCCCCAAGCGGTTTTCTCCTTTTCATCATCAGGGTCATTCGATCGTTCATATACGAGGGGCTTGGGTCTGAAGGACTCAGGGTGCCCGCTTCCAGCCGAGTAGAAGGAGAACACAATCTGGACTAAAAAAGACCATCCTTGCGGTTTTCCGGCTTGCATTTTCGCCAAGGGAATATCGCTACCTCATCACGTGTACGCATATCGCGTTTTATGAAGGCACCTTTCCATCTTCCGATATGCCTTGCGAGGCCGTCGTGTGAATACGCGGGATCACGAACCTCATTAGATAGTGGCGCATACTAGAACGAGGCAGTCAGTTGGCAGTCCAGATTCTCGGATTCGCAGGAATTCCGTCCAGTCGAAGAAGGACAACGGTATGAAGCGGTTTTCCATCGACTCCGCTATGACTGATATGACGACGTACGTGCATAATAGATTCGATGGTAATCGCCCACGGATGACACTCTGCGCACCAAGAATAGTTACAAGGTTAGTGGCAGCAGATCGATCAGTGCCTGTACTCGTCCTGTGCCCTATTCAAGGCGATCACCATCTAATAGGGCCCCATCCCATGCAGTCGTACTAATTCACCGGCTCTCAGGCGAAATTGGAAGGACTTGAGGACAGACTCCCAGGCTACGATGCCAACTCCAGGCGTGAGTGGATTTCGGCCAGCTCACTTTACCACGAGAGGCGGAGCACACCCACTAAATGAAACTCTGCTTCATATTTGAGGCATCTCTAAGATCCGTTCTGGAGGACCTGCTGGATGCCATGTTGTCGTCGTAGATGCTCGCTTGTACCGGTTTAGCCATAGTGCCCTGGTAGTCGGAGTCTAGACACGCCGTGCGGTACCGCGCCTAAAAATGCAACGCTACCCTGGGATCGTCGAGCGTGTTCTAAAGAAACGGGGGTGAGATCCGGGGGAACATATCCGGAAACAAGAACTTTTGGAGGAACGGCAATGCATCGTGGCATGACGGACAAGGTACACGAGAATACCTCGCGATGACACCGATGACGACCTGATGACGACCATCATGCATGCCTCGCTCGTGTTGCACGAGACCGAGTCTCGTGGGAGTCGGTCGACGTGTGGGTTCGTCACAACCCGTCGTAACCTTGCTTCCCCGACTTTGTCACATACCGAGCGCCGTGGGGCAGAGCTAGCCAACGCGCGCACGCTCACAGGATCGGAGCACCGCGGTCCTCCGACCCTTCCAAAGACACGGTGACTACGCTCACGCCTGACCTAATAAATAAATAAAGAGAACAAGGCGGACAGCGTCCCGCCTCCCGCCTCGAGGCATGCACGCCATCCCTATTCTTGCCCAACACGACGCAGCGCGCTATTATCGGGTGTTCAAAGTCCGTCATGCTCTGCCACATTGTGATCATCTCCGCTGTTTGCCTTTGGGGGAGGGGTGATGTTCAAATCGCGGGGCGGTGTCCACGATCTCGCACGCTTGTAGAAGTCTCGCGTCTGGGGCCCGTGACTTGACGGAATGCAGGTGCAATAG
>JBBPLK010000076.1:26287-37981 GCA_038089735.1 Exsudoporus frostii
GAGCGGGGCGTTCATAGCGGAGGGGCGACGAGAACGGGCCGTCGTCCAACAAATTTAGTATGAAACAAACGGAAAAGACATGCACTCCCACCTTGTCCGACCGTGAGCCTGTGTCAGGTCTATCAACTCTCAGGGATATCCGGTTCGGTGATGTGAATCGTTTTCGCGCTCAATTGAGACGCCGTACGGATTGAAACCATCATTGGAATAGATCGCAGAAATGTAAACCGACGAGGGTTAGCTCTGATGGCGGGAATAGATCAATTATTCTCGAACGATCGAGGGAAAGAAGCAGCGCGTGTACGGTAATTTTCCGTCCCCAAAATAAGCAACGCATCAGGTCGCAAAGAAGAAACTTGAGGCGCTGGGTGGGTCCCTTTGGCAAGAGTCGGCGTGTATTTGCCAACCGGGGTTCGCGAAGGTTTCCACCAACGATGAGAACGCATTCGATCGTGGGTCGACGCCGTCGGAACAGAATAGAGTAAATTTTTGAGCGAGGAGTGACTGACGGGGTTTTCCTGTCAAGGCAACCCTTTGGGTGGAGTCGACGAGTTTCATGATCCATATTCTTCTCACAGCATTCTACGGAGCTCCAACGCACTCTCACACCACGGGGATCTTAGGGCACCGTTATTATGTATACTTGCGTCCGTCTATTGAGATATGCAACGCTTTGTCCGTTTGTCGCAGAGCCGATCTCAGCCGCTTCTCCTTGCAATGCAATACGACTTGCGTGCGATCGATAAGCCATTCAAACCCTCTCGCCGCACATGATGATCAATCTGTTTGCCCCAAATGCAACTGTTCCGTGTGGTTGCAACTCGAACCGAACACACGACGGTATTAAGCCGAAGCAAATGAACGGCGACGTGCCACCGATGGAGGTGACCCAAGGGAGACTAGACTTTAGAAACACGTTTACGGCAGACTTCGACGTTGCTCGCCAATGCCCCGGTCTCGGGTCGTCGATGTTACCGGATGGGACATGTCTGCTCGAGGTCCTACACCATCGCAAAGGCGGTGGATCAAGGTACTGCCACGCCGGTTCCGTTTCTGTGCAATGGCATGTTCAAAGTGATTACCGGAGGAAGATCAGGAGGTGGAGAAAACCCACGGGAAGGATTTGGAGTCATGACCAACGTTTGGCAAAGCCCGTGCTCGCCGTGGGAGCGGGGCCACGGCAAAAGGAGAATCTGGGCCCGTCTCACACTGGCAGAGTGTTGCACGAATGTCGGGTTTTCCCATGGTGTTCCGAATGGCTGGATAGGTGGCTGGGTGTTGTGCCTGCGGGCAGTGATTGTGCTGGCTGACCGCCTGGAGGGGCGAAGGTTATGCGCGAACAAAGCGTGCCCGAGTTGCTTGGGCGTGCAACGACCCTTGGGTGAGGGGACGCGGAAGAAGTAAGGATTAATATGGTATAATTAAGGTGGACTAGGATCAGATAATGTACAAGCGACAGATGCAGCCCTTGACTTGGCCGGCTAGTGGTACACAGTATGGGAAATGTATGTACGGTAGACAAGTGCAAAATAGGCGTGAGTAATCGTACAACAATGCGAATGGTGTGATCATGATCGTCAAGCGAGCTGCGAAAACGTGCAGGGGGTATTGTTATTCGAAAATATATTTGACGGCGACATGGCATGCTTCAGGGATGTCTGAGGCGCGCCCGTGTTTGCGGAGACTCGGTAGTGAGGGAAAGAGGGTATCACAGGCGGGACAAGGGTGCCCTGTGAGCCTGGAGACGCTGTGGCCGTCGCGTGAGCGTGAGCGTTTTGAGGAGACCTGTGGTGAGATGAGTGCGAGGAGCAGAGGGCGAGGAGAGAATACGGACAGTGTCGTCATCTGTGTGATGTGGATTTGTCTTTCGCTTGAGCGGTGATGTGCGTGCGTCTGGTGGGGCGTCAGAGGGCACGGGGGCGGGGGGGAGAGGGACGTACCAGAGGCGGCGCAGGTTGCTTTGACAAAGGCGTCCCTCCACGCATGCACGCGCTTCATGCGGGTGCTGTACGTGTCGTCTGTCCACGGGATGGGATCGCGTTCGTGCGAGGACTCGCCTGGGGTGACCATGGAGGAGCAGTAGGAGGAGCAGTCCTCCTCGGAGTCGGAGGTGGAGGGGTACGAGGATGCAGAGGTGGAGTGGATGACGGAGGAGATGCGCCGTGGTGGGGGGGGGGCCTCGACGAGCTGGATGATTTGTATGGCGTGGGGCTGGCGGAGGTAGAGGTGGCCGGGGTTGGGCTTGCGCGGGTCGCAGTCGAGCATGTGCCCGATGGAGGAGGAGGAGGAGGAGGAGGGATGGAGCATGATCGCGGGCATCTGGGTCGCCAGAGCGAGCGAGCGAAATTTATAGAGGCGACGGCCACGCGAGAGACGAAGCTGTCGAAAGCACCCCCCTGTCAACGGGAGATCCAACGATAAACCGCGAGATTCCCTTTTCCGTTCGGGGACGCATCTCAGATCCCCCACCCTTTCAGTCGGAGCTACACTTCACACTCCGCCCAATCACGTGTCCCATATTCCCTTTTCCGGACGCCGTTCCCATGCCTCACTCCCGCAATCCCGACCTGCTTCCGATACCACCAATAACTGCTTTTCTGTATGCAGACGCGCAGATAAAACAGGAAGATAGTCATCTTTTAATATCTCGCTTCCCGAGCAAGACGTCTGCCGTCAAGGCCGCATCGGTGCGAGCCATGCCTCTGCCGCCTCAAACTGGTCAATCAACTCGCGCAACACCGCACCCTCCGAGTGAAGCTGCCTCATGGCAGTCAGCGCCTGTCCACATGTCAGCCTCAAGCCGCTTCCGTGCCATCAGCTACTTACGATGTCCCAGAATCGGAAACCTCGTTCCACTTCTTGTTTAGGCAGCTTCACTCCTGGGAACGTTTCCTCGCAGATCTCTAGCGCCATTTGCTTGCACTCCCTCACCCCTTCTGCATTCGGGTCCCGCACCCTCGTTTGGTTGTTCAGGTGCGTTAGCGTGTCCAAGTACACCTTGGCAAGCACCCCAAATCCAGTGTTCACCTCCGACTGAAAGGGCAGTGATATCGTGATGTCAAGCAGATCGTCCCGCGCCCTCCGTGCATCGTTTCGAAGCAGCATGTTCAACGTCGTCACCTCCATCAGCGTCCGCAGTGCCCGTGTCAGCGACCGCACAAACGAGTTGAACACCAGCAGTTCACGTGACAACGGAGCGGACCATGGCTGTGGCTGTAAAACAGATCCCGTCAGGGACAACACGCCACGTTACCACCCCCTCGCTCACTTTGAAGTTCAGAGGCACGATGCTCAACACTCTCATCACAAGCAGCATACACGATTTCTCATCGTCTGCAATTGCCACATCAGCCGAGCCATCAACGTGAGAGTCTCTCCTACCGGTACCGAAACTTGGCCCTCCACTGAACGCCCGACCAGACCATAGGTGGCCATGCATCACTCCCGCTCTCACTAGCTCCAGGAATAAATATAGTGGCTCCTGGAACTTGTCGTTCAGACGTGCTTGTTTGATCGCTGTGTACTTTGCCCTTGCCAACGGGGAGTGCATGTGAGAGTTCAGCAGGAACCTAGTGCTCCATTCTGTCGGTTCGTGCTCAGCCATCAACTGCTCAACCGTCACTCACCCTCTCAATTCGAGGAACCGCCAGATCACGTTGGCAACAACCTCGTCTTTTTTGTCCAGCTGACCAGACGGCAGGCTTGACTTCCCCTTGGTCCGCAGCGCAAGCTTTTCCGACGCAGTGGCCCCAAGGCACAGTGCGAAATCGATCGTCGATGACTAGATAACGTCACCTGTCGGTCAACATCATCCACAATATCATCAAGCAACTACCCACGTTCTGTCGTCTCAGCTCCTCCTCCACAATCGCGTAGCTAACATTCCAGCCCGCCACACGTTCCGCGAGTTGCACCGTCTGCGCCGAATTGTGCTGTATATGCTTTTGTCCGTGTGGTGCAGGATTCTCAAACCAGAAATTACCCATCACCTTCCGGTTGTTCCAGAAAGTGTGTGCCACACTACTTATCAGTGCAAGTGCCGTCGCCCGCGGACCAGTCTGTCCATCGGTGATGACCTCCTTGACAAATCGTTTATACTCTGTGGTTTCGCCATTGTCTAGCGGTGGCGGTTCAACGATCTGTCCACTTGTCAGCCAAACGAGCGCCTGAGGACCCAAGAGACCTCGGGACAAGTAGTAATAGATTTCGTCTGGCAGTCGGTGAGTGAAGATCTCGTGCAGGTCCGACGGTATGTCCGCTGCGGTCGGATGGTGGGGATGATGGTTCGGATGTCCGTGCGTAGGAGACGTGGTGATGACGAGAGGAAGCGGTACGACAGTCCCTTCAGACGAGAATATCAGAGAATACTTGATCATGGAACGCGTCCGAGCATACTGATCCGCGTATTGCGTCGTTTTGACACCGTGGTGCTCTGCAAACGCGGTCACCGCAGCGTGTCCGGACTTGTAGTACTTGACCATATCCACCGTGGCTTTGAGTGCTTGGTCGTGCATGTTGGGGGGAAAGGTTGGAGAGTGTTCAAACCCAACCAAAATTCCAATGTCGAGGAATTGGTCTTCGTTGACCCCAAGGTCATTCAAAATGGAGCGCTTCGAGGTAAACGTGAACGATGGCGTTGCGGAGGTGAGATCAAGAGAGGTAATCAACTTGTCCACGCCCGGATAGAGCAAGGTATCGGTTGGGCCATATACTGCATGGATATATGATTTTGAGTGTCGGAGGAGATAGATCAACTTTGAGCAGGGTGAGCTCAATGCATGTAGGCCATGCAACGAGAACCTACCTGTGCCCAAGCAACGTACGGCGCGACGAGGAACTCGACATTTCGATGCCTAAAGATACGAAGAACCATGCGCCAGAGATCCCATTGAGCGAGACCGCTACGGCCTTCAAACAACTTGATGGCGGCATCCTCCTGGCCGGCTTCATACTTGGCCCATGCGTCTCTCCTGTCTCTGCAAGCCTCGTTGTATTCGGCGTGATGTTGGTATTGTTTCCACCGCTTGGCAGGAAGTAATCCAGGAAAGACAAAGACTGGCTTGATATGAAGTTTTTCGAGGGCACGAAGATCGGCTTCAATACGCTGGGTTAGGGCGAGAGGAAGACCGCCTGTGGCAGCGAGAAGAGGTTCCCGCGAAGGTGGGTTGTCGGTAAGCTGTTGCAAGTAAAAGGACGCATCAATTCCAAGACGTGAGTCCGATAAAACGCTCAGAGGAAATGTTTGCAAGTGCTTCCGTTCGGTGAGGTAGTCTGCAACAAATGTCTGTCGTCAGCCATTCGTCCAACAGAAAAAAGTGTGACGCAAGCGCACTTTCAAGATGCTTGATGGGCATGGTCGGTCGGTCGGCTCAACCGAAGTTCTGCACACGCCAAAAGGGCTTGGACAACGTTGCACACAGCGCTGAGGGAATCAACCGTCCGATTACATAATCATAGTATCTTCCCATCTGCAAGCGTTTTGAAACACTCAGTTGGAGTCTCCCGCCACACGATACGGGGCCTCAAAGTACTCCGTCCCCAGCCATTCCGATGTAAACCCACTAGAGTGACTATCTCCGCCTTGTTGCTGAAGATGGAAAGACGGGGATCTTCATCGTCATTCACACTGACTTGCAACGAGGCCGAAGTGCCGCCTAAGCTGTGGCTGTCTGACAACCTTTGGCGAGTGACCGCCGATGACTTTCTCTCCCACTTGGTCGAAGGCTGTACATAACAGGGCACGACTTTGTACACGTGAGCTGTGCTCAGCGAGATCTCCTGTGAGTATCTTCCACCTCGTACAGTTTAATGTGGCTTCTGCGGACATTTCGGGTGCAAAGTTCGTAAGGACTCACGGAATGGCTCGCTCTCCTGCCGAGATATCAGCACTCCATCCTGACATCTGGGTTCGAGTGGCTTTCATATTCTCACACTTTTGTTCAAGTTACCTATCTCAGGACGCTTCCCATCGGCGTAATCGCATGAGGCGCTTTTTAGCTAGTCCAGTGCTATTGCTTATTGAACGCACCGAATATCCGCCCGTGATACCACACGTGTTTATGGACAGCATCCTCTTCATGGATGCTGATGCGGCCAAAAACGTGCCCTCCTGGGTCTAAGCCAAGCTTGGTCCAGGGTGGCTATCCTACTCACGCCACCCATACGCCCTCGAGTTCGAAGCGTCTTCAATCCTAAGCTTGAAAGTTGGCACCAAACGATGTTGCTCATCAGGTGAATTGATAAATGGCCGACTCGACGTGTCTTTGGTGTCATCCGCTCTCGTGTCTTGGCGTCCTCGCGAGCTCGCTGCTTGTTTCGCGCGACCGCTTACGAGACTTCTCCCACTACTTAGAGTTTTGACAAGCCACATCATGAGAAAGAATAATATCATTTGCGTCTTGTTGACATGCAACCCCCCCTTTACCGTTCACCTTTCATCTAACCAAATTCGACGAGAAACAAACTTGGATGACTTCAAGATGCGCCGTGCAATCTTTGCTTCTGTCCCGCGTTTTCGGTTCACAGCTGAGCCTCTGTTGTTCTGCTCGACATTGATTTCAGAGGGACACGTTTTTGGCTGGCTTCTCGTCTCTGATCCTGTTCTCCGCCTGCTTCACTTGAGCTGGTCTAATCAATTCAATTGGGCCTGAGACTCAAAGTTCTTGTGTTACATAATCAAGTGCCGACCTTGTTTGCTGTGGGATACCAGTCTAATCAGTCCCTGGCTTCTCTTTGAACGTGTCCTTCGATCACAGGGCAGACAAGGCAAGAACAACGTTTCTCTAGAAACCATTCTCAAGAATGAAATCTTAATTTTTCTCCGATTCTCTCGCACCCACGTTGGCTTCGCCAAATGCTAACATGTTCATCCGATATTTTTGCAAACAACCACAAGTTCCCTTCAAGTTCGCTTGGTGTAATGTCATGATCTCGCGAACATGACCATGAGAATGCCTCGACCCGGTCGGGTTATGGTACATGCACAAATCCAAAATGTCATTAATATTGGTGAAAGATGTTGCACCTGACCAGTACTAGGCTGTGACTCTAACGCCACAGGTAACGATCATCTTACTCATTTCGAGGCAAAGCGACCTCAGTTGCTGTTACCGACGACCTCCAGGCGTTGAACACCGTGAGTGTTCATTCCGACCCCAACCCCCACGAAATTCATCATCGTGAGCCAACTCCGCTGCTAAGCGCTCCCACCCTCCCGCGTAGCAGTGAAGATCTCGAGCGGAGCGTAACAAGCGGCGTGGTTCGTACCATACCCCTGGAGATGACACTGAGTTGTCTCTCGACTACGTGGGCATCTCGTCATAGATCTCTCGAGCGTGTTGTGTATCTGACAAGACTCTCACAGTTTCGCATCTCTGTGAAATTGGCGGACGCAACGAAAGAACTGTCCCGAGATAATGGTACGGCGCGCCTAACCTTGCATGTCAGAAAAAAAAAATGAAGCCGTAAGCGAACCGGTGCGCAGTCCTTGTTCCGTCAGACAGGAGCTGTTTCGTGTTCCGAATGTCAATGTGGCGGGAACGGCCCACTTCGTGGAGACTGATTGTCTCACGTCTGTAAGTGAGTACGCCCCTTGCAAATTCAGATGCGACAGATCGTGTACGCGACTTTTTGTGTGTCTTCTTTTTCTCGCTCTCGTTACTTCGCGTACGGTCGTACCGCGATGAAGTGGGGAAGAAACGTGGATCAACGTCAACGTCACGCTCACGCAGACGGGCACACTTGAAGTAGGAGCCCTAATAGTGTCGTGTGCGTCAACTCGGATTCCCATCGTCGCTGCACGAAATGCTGTCAGACATGCGTGTGAGCAGCCGATGCGTTGGGTAACCGTACTTCGGGGCGGTAAGCGCTGTTCTCCACCTGCATCGAAAATGATTTTTTTCAGCTTTCTCCGAGGGAAAGATGCGCTCATCGTTGGGAAAAGCAGGCACCATTCCGGTTCGTCCCGACCTCTTCATCTGTGACGTCTCGGTACTTGTGCATTGGCAGGCTATATATGCTTGGTGCCTGTCTGTCAGAGCTCCCCAAGTGCCGCGCGTTGATGGGAACGGTGTCCGGGTGATTGATGATTCCGGTTCTCCAAATTTTATCAGACCCCCATCGCTGGATCACACTCGCGGAGTGAGATGGTGTACCCCAGAGTCTGCCACGAACGCGATGCCAATGTCAACACACAGGCGAGTCGGCAGCGACACGAGGAAGCTAAGTAGCATTCACAACCATCAACCCGGGATCTCCAGCGCATACTCCACGGCCTACAATCTAGCTCCTCGGAACTACATCACGGGAGATGCAAGATAGAGTATGCAGAGTCGATTCCCGCCGGTTGCTCCGAGAACGTCAAACGTTCGACCCCCTATATTATTTGATAACGACAGCTGTCATGGTCGGCTCTCCAGGTCGACGTCAGGTACGACACGATGTTGCGATCAGATCACAAAAGAGGGCTGTACACGGATCTGTTACAGTTGAATCGAAACATGTTTCACTGAAGAGCAAATCTTAGTGAACAGGTTCGGAGATATCGACACGATATACCATGTCTTACTATGCAAGCGGGTTGTGCTCTCTTTTCAAAGTAGATCTCTCCCGGGCCCCCTGGCGCTTCCTCGTCCAATCGTAACGCACCTACTACGTTGGTGCACTCGCATGTTTGACTTTTGACTTTGCGTTCGTGAGGTCCTACGTCACCCCAATTGTGTCGCCCACTCATCACCTATCTCATACCACGATGCACTCGAACGCGAATCCGCCATGAAATGTGGCAAGGACGTGATCGCCCAATATCCCCCTCGGGAGAACTGGACGCGTCACGCTCGAGTCCCCGTCTCGAACGCGAACGACTACCTGTCCCGTGCCCCGGCGACCAGCCCGCCAAGCGAACGTGCACGTTGGTTCAAAATAGCGCACTGGTCACGATCGCGCCAGAATCGTCGGCCCCATATCCACTGGTACTATTGCATGGTGTCGACGACGTACGATGATGCTGAAGCGTGGCTGAACCCTGTCCTGTCCATGAGCTTTGGAGGAAATACCCGCTACCGCACAAGAGATTATGGAAATGGAGGTGTTTCGAGCAAGCGAGAGGCGTCTCAGACGCTTGCTCACCTTTGTGTCGCGTTTCTAGGACACGTGGCTGGTCGACACGGGTCGCGAGTCGGTCTCTCTCTATCGTCATCCCGTCATCCCGGGCGACTGGGTGAGCTCTCAAACTTGTTTCCACGAATAACTGCGATGTCTTGGAAAGAGAGTACTTACCAGACGCCAATCTACCCCACGACGACGCAATAAAAGCTGTTGTGGCACAGCGACATTCATTCCTTGACATGCCAACTAAGCAAAGGCCTTTATTCAGCTCCAAACACCTTGAACTCGTTACGGACCTGGAAGACAACCGAAAAGAACATTTCGCGAGGCGTTTCTTCGCTGACCATGGGTGGCGATTAGTGTCTTGGGCCCACGGCATTCAGTATAAGAAACGAGTCGGACGTGTCAGGGGTGTCCCTAGAATGTCGCATTTCAGTGAACCCGGGATGTCCCAACGGAGTCGACTCTCATGCCAAAACAGAGCCGCGATCAAGTCTCGACGGTGTTATATTCGAGGTGATATTTAAAGTAGGTGAAGGAAAACGATCGACTGACACCACCTTCAATGTAGACATGTGCAGTCGAATTTGGTCCTAACACGCATTGTGGGTTGTAATCTTCTAAATCGGCCGATCCCCACCTGAAGTCACCCAAATCACTCTGATCCATCCTCACGCGTGATGCGATTCCCTGGCTGTGACGATCCTAGCTGCCTATTCGAAGATGTAGAGATGGTCACGTTGATGTCAAAGAATCTGGAAAGATCGATTAATTTGGCAAGCAAAATGGAACGTATCTTGAGCAAAAAAAAAATCTCATGAAGCCACTGATCAATCACGATCTGGTAAGATTAATTCTGATGGTGGATTAGTGTTTGATTTATCGTGTGTGCATGTCCGTTATCTCTTACAGCTTTGCTATGCCTCGTAGCTGATGCAAAAATCGTGAACTTTTATGGTGAAGTCAGTGCCCGTGCGGGTGCAGAAAGTTCCCAAGGTAATTTATATGCCGAGCATCATGACGTTGGCAGGACATCCCGACCGTTACCTTTGCTTAATAATGATGGACCGGCAGGCCCGGAAGCCCCGGCTTCATGTTGAGGCCCTATTCAAGCCTGGCCTCGAACGTCTGTACTAGGCCCAAGGCCAGAGTTTTGTAGACAAGTGGTAGTGTAGTGCAGTGGAATATATTCATGGATTATTCAGTATTGGGGGTTGATACCCATATCTTATCTAGATGAATGCCAAACAATACATGGCCCTCCCCTGCTTGGGATTGTCTTGTGCCATTATATGGCCTCTGCATTGGCAGTATCAAGTGAGTATGCATCTTCTGCACCTGCAACCATTTTATTCATTTGAAGGGTGATACTATACTCAATGTTGGCCATTCAAACCCTCTGCATGATGTACAACCATAACTCGTGTTTGTGAGCTTCCTCCTCAGCTTTGGAACTAGCCTTGGAAACTGGAGGAGAGGAGACAAGAAAGATTTGTGTCGAGTTCCAGAGCTGTCAGATGATTCAAATGTAGAGGCAAACTGGAATGTCCAGATAGGCTATAGAAAATATTAATTCACAGTCTAATGTGATCTGTCATGACAGACCCAGGCCCTCAATCCAGTGGCATCACCATGTGTTTGTTCCTCCCGGGCGGGTCGTGGTCAGTGGTCACTTTCCTTGCATGGCGGCGCTGCGAGAATTGGAAACTTGTCCCCTGAATTGCCGGGCGCAAGGAGTCGGCGCAATCACCTGTCACTGCTGCGGCATCCAACTCGTGTTGTGGAATGATGTAGCACTCACACATCACGTAGGGAACGCTGCTAGTTGTGACGGAACACCGAACGATTCACCTGGTATTTTTCGGAGGTCGGACTCGTTGTGTCATTGCATCGGTTAGGGTTTGATTCCTCCAGCACTTGCCATCGACGAGTTTGGCTCGCTCTGTATTTTCCAGCTCATTTGGAGATTCTGCGCCTCAACCCCGAGTCCGATTCTAGTCCGCAGCAAGTCCAGACCTTGGTAACCCCCGCCCTACACATGTCTCCCACTGCCCGCGGCGCATTCATCGTTATCGAAGGACTAGACAGGTCCGGAAAAAGCACGCAAGCCACGCGTCTCCTCAACCGTATCCAGTCCACGACTACCGACGCGACAAGTGCAGGATGCCCTCCCAAAGCCGCGCTCCTCAAATTCCCCGGTTAGTTCCTCTCCTCTTTATGTTTCCTTCGTATCACGTTTGCTTGACAGCGGTTCTGACGCTCTTTTACTGCCACGCATCCTCTCTCCACCCACCTCTCTCCCTCGTGTGTTCAATATCTCCGACGACGATGGTCGTATGACGATCGTTGATGTGCACATGGGGGGATCACACCGCGCGCGCGATGCGCCCACCATCAGACCGGACGACGGCGATCGGAAAGATGATCGACGCGTATCTGCGCTCCGAGTCCGAGCTCGACAATCACGCCATCCACCTCCTCTTCGCTGCCAACAGATGGGAATGCGCGTCCGTCCATTTTCTCCTTTCGTTCCTTCCGTCCGACATGCTCTCTGACATGCTCTTTCTTTGCGCCTTTGCTGTGTGTACT
>JBBPLK010000076.1:43790-63352 GCA_038089735.1 Exsudoporus frostii
GCGAAAGGTATGCTACCACTTTCTTTGATCGGGTCAGCGTTCTTGGTCCGAGCGCACAGTATATATCACCCCATGCTCTTCATGACGAATGCATGAACATACAATCAGGTTTAACGTCAACGTTGACCACCGACCTGTCGTGGGTAGAATAAGCTGTAGACAAGCGGATGCGGCTGCTTGCCGGCCGTGACCGGTTGACCAAGGACAAGTTGCTGTGTCGCTTAAGGCGTATGACAGTGGGGTAATGTCTTACACTGGCTAACGTCGTAGGACCGTTCGTCTCAACTTCGAGCTCGTCGCAGTCAAGACATTTCATTCTGCATTCCAAAACAACAAAAGCACAAAACGTGAGAACAGTCTTCCGTGGTACAAATACATCATAGGGGGCTCCTATCACCACTTCTTCTCAACATGTGCATGCGCAATGCTTGCAAGAACAACTAGTATAAGTTGCCGAAGAAACGAAATATGTCAAAAAGACGAATTCATGAAAGGATTTTTCAAACCACGCACGCTGTTCCGCAACCGCATTGCGGGTTTCCACAGCCCGGGGCGGAGGCCGAGGGGTCAGGCTTCGAGGATGTAGTATTCTACAATCGTTTCAAGGAACAATGAGTGCACACCACTTGGAGGAAGACACGAGATGCAGACTACGGATGAGGACATGTCGAGGTTGGGTTAGATCGTCAGTGCAGAGTGTGCAACGCTGGTGATGAGGGTTTGGCTCCAAAGTCTGGTTGGGAACGCCACCCCCTTTTTGTTCATGAGTTGAGGTATTTACGCGAGGGTCTGTTGTTGACTCGGATTTACTGGATCTAAGATCAGATCTCCTATAAAATGGCACCTCCAAAGGGACCTCGACCAATAATTTCATTTTCAAAAACGCTCAAGTCACGGGATTAATATCGATACTCGAGACCAACACGTCTAGAGCGGCGAGTTGTCCCCATGCGGTGAAATTCGTAGGCTGCGGACCCGCCCAAGCGGCCGAATACCACCTCGTACCATTGTATTGCGCCGATGCGAGTTCCATGAGCGCATTGTACTGGTCAGCGAGGTTTTAAGTCGCACGTAAAGTACACCGCTGATATTGGTTGATCACATACCTGAACGTTGATGTAGCTTTGAATGACATCTTGCAACTGTGCATCATCCGGATTTCGCGCCCAAGCTTCATGCAAGGCACGAATCAAGATGCCTGTCGTCGAACCGTGTCAAGGTACCAGACAATGAAACTGCAGAAGGACCCACTTTTGAACCCGACAACGTCATTATCCTCTTCTGTGACTTCGCCTTCTGTGATTACACCGTTGGTACCCTGCCACACTGAAGTATAGAGAACAGCAGCCGTGGTATCCAACATGCTGTGAAACCAACGAATCAATAATCCCACGCCTTGGCCACCTCCTAGCCACTCACAGAGTTTGCCAACTTGCATTACTGGTGACATCAAAAAGCACGCTCAGTCCCTCGATTAGCTTTCCGCTGTTGTACGTGAACAATTCAGTGGCTGGTGATCGCGAGCAGTCATTTGCATAGATAGTATCGAGCGCGAGACTATCGTTGTTCATGTTGAGGGTTTGTATCCAAGTTGCAGCTGCAATGGCGGAATCGGTATACGTTGAGTTATGAGTCAGCTCGGCAAGGTATGCAGAGAGCCTAGGAAGAAGCTGATCGATCTATATATGTAATGATCACTATACGCACGTTAGGAAAGATCTGTGTGGCAGGATATTAGAACGATCATCATCTGTAGGTGTGATAAGCATCGCCTTACCCAGTCGTGACAGAATTGACTGCTGTATCATCAGACACCGGACGCTAGGAGTTGTGTTCATTATCCGGGTGTTGCACCTTTTGTACATGTTCCGACTCACCCAGAAGACGCCCCCGGCCATGGATTTGCCTTCGCATGAGCCCATAATCGGAAAGTTCTTGGTGGATATACTACCACGTTGGGCGTCCTCCTCGGATATCTGGCTGCGGAGTCATTCAGTCAAAGCCAATCAGTGTGATCCAGATGCCATCTACTCACAAGGTTTTGATATGCTCCCATGTTTGTACAGCGTGACTCAATAGATTATCGTCGCCATATGCACGATATGCGTAGTACGCAGCCGTAGCCCACCATTGTGCATCGTCGTTATACAGTGTCGAATAATTTGGGTAGAGAGAGAAAGCCCTGTTGAGATATGTTGTCACAACAGCTTGGTTCAAAGTTGATTGTGTGACATGGTCTTGATTAGCCATGGCAGAGAAAACATTTCCACCTTGCCAATAACCCAGGTCTTATGATAGCAGGACTCGGCATGAGAACTGGCGACGCGGCTGCGTGACAGAAAAGGGCACACCGTTGAAGTATCCGATGGTTTTATTCAGCTCCGGGAGGAGGCTCTCGATAGCATTCTGCGAGGTTGCAACTCGCTCTGCAAGGGTGTAGTTGTTTTCAGGCTCCTAAAGAAGGATTTGTGAGACAATAGGCGATCAAGAACTTCGGTGAGCTGCCACGGACCCGCCATGTTGGAGGCACAGACAAATTCTGGCATCGTGCGATTCCGATGCACAGGGCAAGAAAACGGAGACCAAAGAAGACCATCATCAACTTGAAGATATGTGACCACAGGCTACTCTCGACGACTGCAAGAGCTGGATGTGTGCAGTGCACCTCGTTACGGTTGCATGATCATGTCAGGTGAACAACCACCAATTGACTTGTAAGCGTTGCACACCTGTTAGTGCAAACATGACCCAGGCAACTCCTTGGAAAATATGACCAACTATTTTCTGACTATTTGTGCTGCATCAGTTGGTTAAAGCGTCCGCGTGCTAATCCCCACGCCCAGCCCCCAATGGCAATGAGCCACGTTCACATCCGGGCATGTCCAGGCGATGTTGATCATGGCTGGTTCTTCACAGCCCCAACGCATCGGCCGACTAGCTCAGTTGGTTAGAGCGTCGTGCTAATAACGCGAAGGTCTTGGGTTCGATCCCCACTCGCCAGATACTTTTTACTTCCTCCGAGTCCCAGGTGATCTTCCTTTTTTTGGACTCGAAGGATCTCATACCAGTCTGAGACTCGGCCCGCTGGCTCCGCAAACTCCACACCGAGCCAGTCATTCTCATCCTCGTCGTCCTCGAGAAAGTTGCCGTTCTCAGCTGCGATCCCACCGTCGCCACCGTCGTTGGCGATGTCGTCGGGCAACCCGTCCCACTTCGTGTCGTTCCCAACGTCAGAGTCTGTATCCATCGCCCCGCTCCCTGTCCCCCACCTTCCTTTTCGCCGCATTTCTCTGCCCACTACTCCCAGTCCCGCCCTCGCCGCTCACAGACAGTCTGTCGCAAGCCTCGCTTCGCTTGACTCACTCGCGGAAGAATCAGTCGTGCACCAGCACCGTCGGGCAAAGCGCAGGTCGCTTAACCCGGCTACAAAGTCACATAGACGAACACAGGCTACCGACGACAGACTGGCAAAGCGGTCAAAAATACTTTCAGAGTTCTATGCTACCGAGAAATCTTACCTCGATGGCCTCGATCTCGTTTACAATGTGTGTACACATATAAATATGTGCCGTCCCGAGTGATTGACCGTTCATTTCGGTTAGCATTTTCTAACGCCTATCCTTCGATCACTGGATACATCCAAGCCGCTGTTGACACGAGACGAGATAACGACGCTCTTCTCAAACTTCATCGACATCTGGAATTTTCATCATACCTTCTTCGCTGCCTTGTCTCGACGTCTCCACCCGTCCACGCCAACATCTAACCATAATACCCCGCTTTCGTCCCTGCTTCTCGCGCATTTCCCATATCTTTCTCTATATGCCCCATTTATCACAGCCTTTCCTACCGCACTAGCCTTTCTGGCCTCGCTCTCACAGTCTCACACACCAAACCCTGCATTTCTAGCCTTCCTCCGAGCCCAGGAATCTCACCCTGTATGCGCACATCTTAGGCTGGCAGATTACCTTCTCACGCCCGTACAACGGTGTCCACGATACCTCTTATTGCTCAAAGACTTACTCGATTCCACTGAACCTGATGACCATGAATGGGAGAGGCTACAAGAAGCCCGAGGACTGGTTGAGAAAAGTAGGCTTGGCGGATCTGTGATTTCGGCACACATATGATTGACTTGTTTATCGACAGTCACTGTCTCTCTCAACACGTCACTCGCCGCTCATGCACAGACGCTCGCGTTGATATCCTTGCAACGCAATACTCGCGATCTGCCACCTGTGCTTACCCCACTGGTTGCGCCGGGAAGGCGACTTATCAAACGTGGTACGCTGATACGATCAGGTGGCGAAGGCGAAGGAGCGGGACGAAAGCCGTTCGAGTTCTTACTGTTTAGTGATTACCTATTATGGCTCGAACGCGAAGAAACGGCTATAGGCGTCCTTGTCCATGATGGAGGAGGTCAGAGCCCCCGTAAGAGGAGGGCGTCGATAAATGCGCTCAGTGGCAATGATGAAGAGAAGTGGTGGTGCAGGGGTTACATGAGTCTTGTTGACATGGAGGTAGTTATGGTCGTAGATCGGCCAAGCGGAGTAGGACCTGGAGGTGGATGCGAGGAGAGGGTCGAATTGTTAAGCCCGGAGGGATCATTTGCCTTGCATCATGGTAAACACTACTCTTTCATCGTGTTCATGGGTCCTCATCCACCTATCCATCAAGGTTCACCCCCGTCCAGCGCGGAGGATTCTAGCAGTCTCAGCTCCTGGGTAGACGCCATCCGGGCTGCACGTGCCGAGCGTCTGGCGGCACTTGCGTTGTCAAATCCTGATTCGACCCTCTCAGCCAGTACCTCGGGTGTCCATCTCAGACGCGCACTACGGGCGTTCGCGAGTGAGAGCGACGATGTTGACTACGAACAAAAGTTGGAAGAGACAGGAGATGGAAATATGACGACTCTCGGAAATCCGCAGGCAGGTTCGTCATTGGCCGGGACTCCTCGCTCCCGCCATCGTCGTGCACAGTTGGATAATTTCCTCCCACCTGTCTGGATTCCGGATGCAAGGACGGATACGTGCATGAGGTGTGGACAGCCATTTGGATTCGTTTTAGACCTGAGGTTAGGCGACGTGTTTGGGTGGGGGTTTGGAAAGGGGAATACCAGTGGAGCTGAAGGCAAGCAGAGATCGGAGGTTGAACGAAATGGGGACAACAGGTATCAACTTGGGAAAAGGATGGGAAGTGGTGGTGCTTGGAGAAGGAAACATCATTGCAGGCTTTGCGGACGCGTCGTCTGTGCAGTGTGTTCTGGAAAGGTAAATTTATTCTTGAATTTATCCCCATTCCCGGGAGCGCTAACCGGTGTCTCCCAGACATTTTACATAGTTCAAGACGATGGTGATGCACACAAGAGGCAGAGGTGGAAACCTGCCCGTGCTTGCGAGGAGTGTTACGAAGCAGCATTCCCGCTCGTTGTACCATCCCTACCGGGTCTTGAGCTATTCTCTCGCGCATCATCTGCAACACAACCATCTTCCTCTAGCCGGACACCATCAGACCGGCCCTCCACTCCTCAAGGCGACGAGGACCCCGACATGACCTATGGGATTCAGCCGTGGTTATCTATCCCATCGCGTCAAGTAACTGGCAAGGACGTTGGCGAAGCGTTGATGGCGATGGACCTCAGTCCTAGTGTGGGCGCACTGAGCCGGAGTCCCTCGCGAGTGGCACTCAATGCCAGCCCCTCCCGAAAATCACGTCTTAGTACGAGCTCTACGAAAGCGGGCAGCCCTCTGAGGGATACTCACATTCAGGTATATACTGTCCCCACGAGTACCACGAGTAGCCCTTCGAGGTGCATCGTGCATCTCCCTCGTATCTCTTCTGGAGATTCGGAGCCAAAACCGCCTTCCCCTCTACACGCTGAGGACCCATCGAACGGAGGTGTGAACCAAGACGGCCGTCAAGAGGACCACGAATACGCGCCGACCCGTCCGATCCGGGTACGCCCCTCCCCGACGCGTCCACGGAGTTACCACGACATTCTCGAAGATTTCACTTTACACGAACGTGGCTTTAGCATACCTTCCTCGATTTCGAGCGCCCCTGGGGCTGGTCTCGGTTCGGTAAGGGAGGGGGAAGACGAGGCAGAAGGGGGAGGGGAAGGGGAAGAAGGCGAGGGTGAGATTGGAATCGAGATTCGCCCGAGCGATCGATCGCAAGAGGGATTTACTGTTCCTGCGTTTTATGACGGTCACTCGCAAGAGAGTGTGGGATTGACGCAGCAAGTTCCTGCGGATGAGGGTGTGCTTCCGAGGGAAGATACGGCGAGACGAAGGAAACGATTCTCGATGCCTGCTGTTGCGTTGCAGACTGCGCCGGTGTTTGCACGTGGCCGTCAAGATGCAGAAGGGAGTAGTGCTGAGAGGAGACGGTCTGCTCATATGTATGGAGGGGAGAGGGATAAGAACAAGAAGGAAAGGCAGGGGGAGAAAGAGGGCTCCGCAGTGGGGTTACTCATGGAAGTGCTCCGGGGCAAAATCAGATATCCAGGAAGAAACTCATAACAGTACAGATGAATGTAGACATCTCACACATGTATGTACGATATTCATATGAAAGGCTGAGCATACGACTACAAACATGCAGAAATACAGATCCAGTTTGCGGATGCTTACGGTAGGGTAAAATAAGATGCTGTTACGTATCCAAGAAACAATACAGTCAACCCAAACGTCCGTCCGACCAAGAAATGGGGAATTCGAAACCGAGATTTAATATCCTAGTGAAGTCTACCCGTAGCAGACGCCACTCTCCCGCCCTCTCTCTTGGCCAGACATGTCCTGTGGTGCCTTCGCATAGAGTCTGCCCGAGCGAACGGCAATTCGCAACTTGGGCAGAGTGCCTTGTCCTCTATGTGGACGGCAAGAATATGACGCGCAATGCTTTCCCCCTGCATCGTTTTCTGACAGCCCTCCCAGAGACAGACCTGGGTCGACTTGTCGCCTTTCAGTCGGATCGCATGCGCAGATTGCAAATGTCGCCCGATCGCACTTTTGGCACCCGATACGACTTCATGGCATTGTCTACCGTCGTCGAGCCATTGACATTGATAAACGGGGGTAAGACCGTCGCCCCGTCTTGTGATGTCGGGGCCGAGAGCATAGGGCGTATACCGTGAGTGAGGAGTCACGGATTGTGTTGGTGGTCGGGACGCGTTGACGCGTTTGCTCTGCGAACGGGCGGTCAGTTCCCGTGCGTGGACCGAGTGTGGAATAAGAGTCTCCATGACTCTATCGAGCGTTGTCTGATCGCGGGTAGACGGGTGGTGGGGAAGCAGTGGTTGCGAAGAATGCACCATGCTATCAGGAGGGGAAGGGTGGTGCAAACACGGAGTACTCAAATACTGTGTGTCAGCCCAGTTCGGTACACTGGCCGCAGCTGGAAAGGCAAGTCGATCTGGAAACCAGAACGACTCAGGTCCACAATCTGGCAGCTCATACAAGCCCAGGCAATTGTCATGAGGTATGCATGAATCACAAGCAACATCTAACACCAAAAGTGTCAGTACTTGAGAAGCAGATGGAATATCACGCAAACTACCAGGAATTTTCCGCGATGCACCTGTCATCCAGTCATTTGTACAGTCGGTAGTAAACCAAATACTGCAACCCAAAAGGTCGTCCTGGTAAACATCATGTTTCGATGAGGAATTCCCATTCGGGACTTGTCGAGAACGCTCAGTAATGACCTCATCGGCGAAAGCATGACTATTGAAAAAACCCTCCTCATTGAAGAAGAGATTCGACATTGATGTGGGTTTCTGTGTGAGTGAAATGCGTGTAACCCACTGAAGTATAGCCACCCTACCTTTTATCCCAAGCTTCACCTACAAAGAACCTTCACTGGAACATGACCATGTGAATCGATGCGGCCGCCCTGCCAATAGACATTAGATGTTCAAGGAGATATCCAGCAGATAAGGTGCTTGTTGGCCCATCTGTGCTGTCATAGTTGGAAGGTTGGTAACGAAGTTCAGGAGAGCTCGCCGCTCATCGGAATGGATGGAGGAAACTGAAGAAGCCAAGCAGCCCAGTCACTACGCCCAGGCGGCCGAAATGAGCGTTATGGTACCCGCCATGCCAACCCCTGGTACGGCAGACCGCTCCAGATACGTGTTCTCCATATCCGAGGTACTGTGCAGTTGCTGTGGGAAGTGAGCGTGAAGCTGCAATCGATAGAACGTAGATGAGCTGGAAAACTGGACAAGGCACACTGGAAGAAGCGATGGACATTGGTTTGAATCAAAAACGTTGCGTGTTGCCATTGCCAGTTGAGCTGCGGATTGCCAACAGCCAAGCTCCACGAGGTGGAGTGCTGCCTCTTTCAGTGCAGGCAACTTACATTTTTACGTGTGGCATATTAACGTGCGCATGGAGGGCGGATCAATCGATAAGGGATCCAATTCGCTGAGGTAACCTTGGCATGAAACGTCGGCTTGCAATTAGATGACATTGGTAAACTGCCAAGAGGTAATGAAAACAGGTACCATGGGAATGCCCGAGGACCCGATAAATTATTCATAAAACGGAACTCGAAGTCTGGCCGTTCTCGTACTGCATAGCTAAGTCAGCGCGTGCAGTCATCGCCCAGATATACGTGCGCATCGTACGCTCGAGCTAGAATGAATCGAACTGAAGCCACGAGTTGCGACTGTTATGGTGGACAGTTGCGCAATTAATTGGAAAAATGTTCATACCTCACGTACAGCGCCACAAATCCTATACGAATGCGAAAGACAATACTCGATGGTGTATCCAGAATTAAAGAGATGAGAGTAGACTAGGGAGATCTAGGTAGGTATTAGATTATTAGCAAGGTGTAGTAGTGCAAAGGGCTTGATGCAATCAGGGAGAATGTGATTTGATAACCTGGAATTTGTTATAAATCATCTATCACATATAATAATCATACACTTACGGGGGGTTATGCATCTTCGTGGGTTCGTCCATAATGCTCCGTCAAGATACCCTCCCTCGTAAACGTGAGGGGACAAAGGGGACAAGCCCACTTCACAGGGACGTGTTGCTCCTTCACATGCCTTTCGAGGCTCGACTTCCTCATTGCCGCGCTAGAGCATTCGCGCCAGCAACAGGAATATAGTTGCGCCTCGGACGTGACCCCGTGCCTGTGATGCAAGTGGAACTTGAAGTCCTTCCCCTTCACTATCTCGTTGCAGGTCCCGTGGTCTATCCATTGACACACGACATCTTTTTCGTCAATAAGAAACCTGTTGAACATGAACATGTCCTTTGAAGGATTGTGTGCTGAGTCGGGCTAAGGCGACGAAAATAAGGAGCATACCTTGCTTGACCAGTCTTGAATGAATTCATCCGAGTTGCTCATCCTAGTTAACGCTGCAGGAGCTTTCTTGTTCACGATGTCGAGTGGGGTATGCTGATAGGATAATGTACTCGATGTCGAGCATTTATACAGTTCTTGCGCGTCCCTTCCGCGCCAACACCTTGAAGGAGCTGCCATGCCATGGAGTGCGTGACGCTCGGAATGTTAGGTCTCCGTTAATTTCTTGGAGTGTAGTGTCAACGTCGTACGATGGATTTTGGATGGCGGAACCGCATGCCAGGTCGTTGGTGAGGGAGCCATTGGTAAAGGAATAGTCGACCGAGATCTTGTGATGGTATCATTCTATTCTCTCTTCCTAAAAGAGACAAGGAAAGAATTATTTGAAACATGGAGCGGGGTAAATCGATGAAGTTGGTTTGATGCGGACAAATAGAAGGAAGGGCTGCACGGGTGCAATTCGTCATCTGGGTTGCTAAATGATCCAATCGCTGCGCTGCCCAAAACTACCAGGCGTCTCGCGAATACAAAGGGTACTCGCCGAACCAGCTCATCGCACAGCAACATTCGAACTAGCCCAAAATGGGCTACGACGAGCCGCAAGTTTATCTGAAACGAACAAAGGATTAGCTGAGATATCGTGGACTGTACCTGTCAGTTGTTCAAACGATTCTTCCATTCCCTCATGTACAGTCCATGCGCACAATTGTTGCATCAGGTTCTGACGCAAGCTTCAGGCGAATCGCAATTGGGAACTGCTAGTTTCAAGTCAGGACCAATGGGTAACATGTCTGTTCCACGGGTGTAACCAGACTCGTTCTAACATATGACCGACGTTGCAGTGTGGATGCATGTGGCTACGGCAACAAGCTAAGGCTCATGCAATTGTTTCGCGTGTCTGCGTGCTGAGATGGACGTTCCCGTGTACAAAAGTTGGGACGCCTTTTCTCATCGAAGACAGCACGAGTGCCAGTCTACGTCAACCTGTGAGATAGATTAGACGCTTATCCATCTAACTTAAATCGGTAAAAACGACAATACGGCACCCACGGATGCTTCCATCAGTGCCACTAAATCATGCCATTCCAGCCTGATGAACAATTTCAGTATACTGACCAGCATCTCTAAGCAAATCCTCACCGCGCCTTGACCGCGAAGGATGATCACGAGTTCCAACGGTCTGTGGTCGATCTTGTTTTGTCTGACATGCCATGAATCAGTTTGTTGAGGTTCGCAAGTATTCATGCATGACCACCGTAAAAAAAAATAAGCTGGTTATACGGGTCAAAGTCACCGCAGAAGGGATGCCACTGAGTACTGTGATTCCTGGTGGTGGTTCTGTGCTGGGTTACCGTCTGAGATTCGGACTTTGGCGATTAACCAGCGGTCTGAATCACCCCGTGGGTACTTTTCAATCCTTCCCCAGACCCTCTTCGAATGTTGTCTTTCCAGGTCAACGTCGGTACCGCGTGCATGCCCCCAGTTTTATTTCACGATGGTTCCAAGTACAGCGGTCGTATGTCAAACTCTAAGATTGTTTCAAAGTGCCGCTTGCTTCGGGACAACTCCCTTCATTCAAGTTGCCCGCAAATTGAAAGCCACCGACGTCATTGGACTCGTGGGGTGATGCTACTACGAGCGCCGCGCCCTTCGTCTTTTATCATGGTCAGTTCTGAACTAGGGTCATGGATGGATAGTCCTGTGAAGCTTTGGATCTGAAGAGGGCCCACGGTGTGGCGTCAGCGTCGATTCGTCACGATGTTTCCAAGGAGCTGGTCGTCATGGTTGTGAGCAACGGTATCTAATTTCCTTGGCGTTCGCCCTGCTTCCACCACGTTCTTAGCCATGAAATTTATCTGCAATAATAATGAAGTCTACACTGATAGACGATATGCTCTGCATGTGGTGTCAAGTTGCGTATTATGATCTTCTCAGGGACCCCCCTTTACGAATAACCACCCTGCACCCCAGGTTCGCAGGTCAGTGTGTATATCGTCATCACACCTTCAAAGGTGACTGTCTGTGAACCCCGAAGCCATCACAAACGTCCTCCAATTTCATGAATTGCAATCAGATGCCGACGCTAAGTATGTTTCAACAGATACGCGGAGACCGCTACGGGATGCTTGATCAATTTCGACATGAGCTAGCGCAAGATACGTTGGGCTCCGAGATTTCCTCAAACACCAAAGTGTAACTATGATTTACATACTAGGAGGATTACCCTTTCATGCAAATCATGAGGGTGGATGACACAACGTAATCACTCAGGTTCGCAGCTCGATTCGATTCCAAAGCAGCCAGCACGGTTCGTTCCCGGAATGCGATGAACACGGTTGAATCCTTCACCTGGTGGTGATAATGTTCCAAGTCAAGCTGTATTAAGCGCACGCGCCAACATTGACAGCATTGTCTATCCAACTCCCTCCTGTCAAATTGATGTGTCATTTGGTTATTGTGAGCCAAGGGGTTGGCTATACGATCGATGACCATGGGCAACATGGCGAGGCCCCTGTTTCAAACAAGGTTGAGTGGGCAATTGTGATTCTATGAAGCAGTCTATCAGCACTGTGTTTTCACGATGTACTCTTTCTCCATCGATTCTGATACTTTTTCCCAGTAGCCTGGCGAGAGAGACCGTCGGGGTTGAGCACCGTAGGATGGCAGCCATTGTCCGGAAATGGTAGCAACGTGCTACCGGAGCCCTGGCACCAGCCGGCATGGATGGAAATCCGAAGACAACATGGCGGGAGCGAGGCCTCTGAAACAAGGTTCAGTTGGTGGCCGTGATTCTATCATGAACTTGCCTATCAGCTTTCCATTTCTGCCAAGTACTGTTTTCCTCCGTAGGCTCGCGGGAAAGATGGTCAGTTTTAGACGCCGCCGGATGCGTAAGCGCTGCTGGGCGTTGGATTACCTTTCATGAGGTGGTTGGAATCCATGAAATTACGATGGAGTGTGCGTGGCAATGGTAATAATGTTTACCACTTCCTGTAGGCGCGTTGAGTGCGAAAGCGTAATATTACACAGCAAGGTGGGATGAAACAACGCGACTACCGTCTTGAGCGAGCAGATCCACCCCTCCCCCTCGTCGCACGCTTTCTTTCTCTCTCTTCTTCCCGTGCCCTTGCACTCCGTTGTCTCGGGTCGATGACCTCGTAGTCCCGCTCGGCCTTCCTTGTCTCTTCTCCATCGTCCTTCGGGAAGTGGAGAGCATGGTTCATGAACCCTCGGTCATCATCCACTTCCATACCACCATCTTCTTCTCGAGGCTTTATTTCTTCCGCATCTCCATCGACCTCGTCTTCACCCTCCTTTTCGCCCCACGTAGACGCTTGCAGCATACCCCTGAATTTGTTCATCGCAGCGAGCACATCCCCTTCGTCTTTCCGTCCCTTTCCTCTCTTCTGTAGCCCACGGCCCTTGGAATACTTGGCAAGCTCTTCTGCCAGGTATGATTTCTGCGTCTTCGCCTTCTTTCTCTCAGCTTCTTCGTCACTGCCCTCACCTCCTTCGCGTCGTCGAGTGAGTTTTCGTATCTCAGCTTCCATCTTTTCGATTTCGGAACGGCGTGTATCGCTGCGGACAGTGGGTGGGGAATTAGCGCTTCTAGCAAGTGGCCCTGGAAGGCTGTGTTACCTTGTTGATGCCTTGTCTTGTGTATGTTTTTCCCTGATTTTGGATATCTCCATGTCTTTGTCCTTCATTTCCTTGTCCCTCTGCACACAAATAGTCAGCGAATCCCACTGCTTTGTGTGTATAACAGCCGGAACGCACTTTTGATGGCGGTACTGGAGTGGACTCGGTACTAAGCTCCCGTTCTTCCTGATCAACTCTTTTGGATGGAGGGGGTTTCAAGATATCCGGCATCGGTATTGGCAAGGCCCGTGGGTCGTCGATCACTGTAAATCCAATAGTTGAGGAGAAACGTGGTACATTACCGAGGAACAAAAACGCTCACAATCAGGCCGCGCCATGTCCTTCTTTAGCACAACAGATGCTCCACTTTCGACTTCCAATTCATCATCGTCCCCAAAACTCAATAGCTTCACGTTCCTGAAAACAAGTTCCGTTGATTACAGACGGGTATGGTCATTAAAAAGGATGTCTTACTGACTTCCTGGCACCCTTGCGTCGCTCTGCTTCTTCCCTTTCACGCTGTGCAGCTTCACGAGCACGTTGCTGTGCACGCTTTTCCGCGGCTGTGATGCGTGGTATTATATCAGGGAAGGGGTTATCGATGATGGAAATAGATTTGATCTTCGGTGGGCTAGGTGGTGTATTTTCAGCCGGGATGAATCGCCAACAAAGCGACAAAAAGAAAAACAGATATGCGTACTATAGCGGTCTTTCACTCCCGTCGAGCTCTATCACAGATGTTTGTTCGGGTATTTGCAACAGAGTAACATGGACACGAGCACGTACCCGTCTCTCCGATCTTCAAGACGTCTTAGCGGCACCATGTCAACGGCTGCACTTATGGATGGAGTCCGAGGACGTACTATACAGCGTATCACCCACAACCCTCCCGAATAGCGTATGCTTGCCATGTAGCTCATCCGCTCGATCTTATGCAACAACCACGCTCGTCAGTCCTATGCCACCCTAAAAATAACCAATGCAACGCGGAAACATACCGAGCGTGATAAAGAACTGCGAGTCGTTCGAGTTCTTTGTTCCATTATTCGCCATGGCCACGAGTCCGCGATGGGTAAACCGCAACCGGGGGTGAATTTCATCTTCGAACGGTTCTGGAGGGGGCGGACAAGCATGTATGTGTTTCCGCGGAGAAGCTCGTTCAAGACACGGTCACGTACCACCGTAGAAAGACTCTCCGCCTGCACCGCTACCAGTTTTGTCACCAGTTTGGACGAGGAAGCCAGGAACGACTCTAGAATGCAGTGTAAGGAGTGCGTCATTGGCAGGTGCACTGGAAAATCCAATTCCTTACCTGTGAAAAATGACACCGTCATAGTATCCTGCCAGTTGACGCGAGGTGAGCTGCAGGTTGTGGAGCGCGCTGTTGTACACACCTTCAAGTGCAAGTGCTATGAAGTTCCGGCATGCTTTCGGTGTTTCCTTGGGCGCACCACCATATGAGCACGCAGCCATGCTGCAGAGAGTCTCATACGTACCTTTGACCATAACTCGATATCGATCTCACCAGCGGTGGTGTTGAGAATAACACGTCCATGAGTTGGTAGAGCCATTTCAAGTTTGGAGTATGTATTGTTGTCCGGCGGGGCAAACTAGTCGTAAAGTTATGGTTAGGGTTTGTTCGACAATACATTCGCCAAATTTACACAACTACCTCTACCACTCCATGTTAATACGGTGTCTGCAATGAACGAGGTCATCCTCATTCAAGACGGAGCATCTCCAGTTACTGCGTATGCGTGTTGCTGTACTCCCGTCCCAGGCCCAACACCCATCTCCGAGAATTGATTCTGTAACGCTCCAACTCCATAGTCATACCCTAATCCTTGTCCGTAAACTGTCGATGGAACATGCCCGCTCCCACTACCCGGTCCCCCTCCATACGTCGGTCCGAAGCCCTGCGGAGATTGTGCAGCAGGTTGAGCAGAGGGGTAACTGTATGGTGCTCCTACCCCAGTCTGCGGTGACGGTAACTGCATACTACCGGGAGGATCGGCGTGGTACCCATATGGTCCTTGAGGTTGCGATGTGGCAGAGACCGGTGAGATGTACGATGGTTGGTCGGAACCGTCTGGCTGAGACGTCACTTGGGGTTGAGCAGTAGTTTGGGTCGGTGAGACCGACTGTCCTTGGGGTTGAACGCCTTGTTCTGATTGAACTGGACCTTGCGGCGAGGAATTTGGTGCGCCATCTGTCACCCCGGGCACTGAGAAGAAATAAACGGCTCCTTCGGGACTTTTGCCTCCCTGGGCATAGTAATGCGCCCACGCTTGAACGTTTGGATCCGCGTACGTGGTGTATGGATCATACACATATGGTGGACCGGACTGCTCTGGACCGGGTTGACTTTGCACCTGTGGCTGGGCTGCTTGTGTAACTTCGGCTGCCGGGGTGTGATATTGTTGTTGCTGTTGGGCTTGAGGTTGCGGCTGCGGATGAGGTTGCGGTTGATACTGTGGCTGTGGCTGTGGCTGTGGTTGTAGCTGTGGCTGTGGTTGTTGCTGGGGATATGGAGATTGTGCAGGCTGCGGGACGGATCCACCGTATGGTTGAGTAGTTCCAGGTGCATATCCTTGTCCAACACCATACCCGGGATCAGCATGCTGCTGTGGGAACGAACTCTCAGGGTAGCCAGCCGGGGTAACATAACCGTAAGGAGACAGTTGCTGAGGCTGCTGGTCAAAGCCAGGTGTAGCAGCAGCAGGGTAACTATATGGGGGCTGAGGGCCATACTCCTGGCGGGCGTAAGGCGCTTGTCCATGGCTATAGTCTGAACGTGGGGCAGCTTCGTACACTATCTGGATATAAGTCACAATTTGAACGAATAGGAGTGATGTACGTACTCCCAGCATGCCTTGCAAGGCTATCTTCCATCATCCGATCAAAAATGACCCGTGCCTTGACGAAGCTTTCGTTCATTGACACGAGATCAGCTGAACGGGACTCTCAATACATCCCACGAAAGAAGATCAGGGGTACGTACCTCGCTTCTGGCTGTATTTGTCGATGAGTTTGACGATCTTCGGCCGCAGAGACATACAAGAACGATATAGTTCCTGTCGAGATAGCTTGAAATTACATCACATAACGAGTTCCAAGACTCTCGAACCTGAATTTCTTCATTATCCGCAAGATTTTCCCCGGAAGAGTCTACAGTGCGAAGCATCGTCAATAATCTGTCGACATTTGCAGCCTGCGCAAACACGGTTGCTTCTTGCTCTGCTTCTCTCGCAAGTTCGGTCGCGGTTAGCTCCGGTAGTGGTTCCTGTAAGGTTCGATCGGATGGGAAGCAACAATCGAGTAAGGAAAGCACTGACCACGTAGTTGACGGGAAATATCCCCGTCCTCCCCTTCAACTGGCCGCGCCACCAATCTTTGTAGCCACGGTCAACGACCTTGATGATGTCACCCTTCTCAAATGCGAGTTCTCCTGGTTCAGTGGGTTCGAAGGTATGCAAAGCCTTGACACGAGTGACTACGGGGGTAGCCGCAGGTGCCGGAGTAGCGACGGATTGCGATGGCAACGATGAAGTAGACGATGCTGCAGCTCTTTGCGTACCCTGTGCAGGCACGTAGCCTGATGGATAATTGGGTCCTGTAGCGTTGCTGGTACTGGGACCAGCTCCCGAGCCGGAGCTCGATCCACCCGCACCATTTGACTGCGCAGGGTACTCGGCATACCCGGTTCTACCACCCTTGTCATGCATAGACATCTCAAGGACACGTTGAAGTTCCTCTTCCTCCCTCCGCCGTGCTTCGTCGTCGACGGTAGGAGGAGCCGGCTCCTCTGGTGGCTCAAATTTATAGTCTTTGGGTACAAGTCAGTAACTAACGGAAAGCGCAGTGAGGAAATACTACTTTTTGCTTTCAAATTGCTGTAACACTCTTCCATAACACCGAGCGAAGAGTCGTATTCGAACTCGTTTATCCATACGGCGACCAGGTTCAAAGCTCTCTTGCGAACCTTGTCATGGGTAGTCTTGAGTGAATATATCATGAGTACATATCCCCTAAGATCGGATCCTCAAGATGCGCACCCTATCGATGACGAGCTTCTCGAGAGCCTGAGTGAATGCGCGTGAAGCCAATTCGCGGTGAAGATCGATCCCACAATTCTTGGAGAGAGATTCCGCGAGGGAAAGTGAGTAGAGTTGGACGTTTGGACTGCGGTGCGCGAGGCGTTTGATGACGGCGGCGATGACATTGCGAGCACTGTAGGAACGGAAGGTCAGGGCGGTGGGTTGGATAAAGAGAGAGAAGCAAGTACCCTGGTTCACCCTCTTCCTGTACTTTGTCACAGAGGTTGAGAATGACCTCCCAGTTCTCGCTGGTCAAGTTCTCGTCCGTAGCTTTGACTGTATATGGGATGTAAGGCCGGTTGCATTTTCTGTTGGAAAGCTCATCGCGGGTGTGATGACAACGCACCGACTATATCATCGTAAGGGTTTGTCTGGCCGGCTCTGAACATGGCGAACGTTGCTCAAGCCGCTGTCGAGACCGCTCCTGTGATCGTTGCTAATACTAATGGGGATCCTCAGGTCCTAGTAGTAGTCGCTGCGAGAGGCGGTGTCGATATCCCAAAGCTACCGTGATGGCGCGCGGGCATCGCCACTCTTGCAAACAAGGCCTTTTCTCCACTTCCCTACTTGTTCATCTCTACACACCATGGCCAAGGGTACACTATATTCAAAGTTGAACTACACGCATCACACTAATATGAGAGCACCTAGTCCCACGAAATTTCCGCCTCCTTGAAGAACTCGAGAAGGGTGAAAAGGGTATCGGCGATGGCTCTTGCTCGTATGGCTTGGAGGATAGCGAAGATATCCTCATGAGCAATTGGAATGGAACCATCATTGGCCCAGGCCATGTAAGTCCCCGCTCAAATGCACCCCCAATCCGCGACATCGCAAGCTGATCGCGCGTTGCAGACTGTGCACGAGAACCGTATCTACAGCCTCAAGATTCACTGTGGCGAAACGTATCCGGAAAAGCCACCCACCGTGCAGTTTCTGTCCCGTGTTAATCTGCCTTTCGTCAGCCAGACAGACGGTAAGGTTGATCCTGCCAAACTCAGCGTCCTCGCCCAGTGGGGGAGGGACAGCAGCATAGAGACTATCTTGGTTGGCATAAGGAGGTGAAACAGTCTCCTGAGTGTCGTTTCCGATGTCTTATTTTCACATGTTAGGGAGATGGGGTCTTTCAATAACAGAAAGTTACCCCAACCACCAGAAGGCAGCACATTCTAAGGCAATTCATTGGTATCGTCAGGCGTTGACGGATCGGAAGAGGAATATTAATCGAAAGAAGGGATGGAAAGCCATAACAGTACATCCGTTGTCATAAGATGGGTCCCTAGCATTAATCCTGCAATCTGTTTTGGCTTTTCTCTAACGAATTTCATTCGTTTTGTACAACATCTGATATTATTGGGCTGAGTCACCTAACCATCCTTTTTCAGGGATTTCCAAGTAGGGTAGAGGAGGCATCGTTGGTTTAGCCCTAGGTGCCAAACCATCGTTCGATCCACCTTTGTGATGCGGTCAAGTTAGCGACTAATCGATGCCTCCGTTAACTTTTTGACTTTGGCGCCGCGTAACAGGTTGCCGAGCCATCTTGTGGGATTAATCACTGCTTTCGGCCCCGATAGTCACGGGAGTTTTGAAGGAACACGAAGTATGCCTAGTTCATTTTGCTACGGGTATATGAGCTTAGTGATTGGCAGTGAGACGTGATACTTTCAATGGGGTACATTGTTTACCGAGATCCCCTCGTTCCCGTAGTGTACGAACGGGGTCGCCGTCTCTACGGACGACATCGGAACCCAGTCTCTGTAGAAAGGCCCTGAAAACACAAGCCTTCTTCCTCGTCCTGAGCACGTCGTGATTGACCGGTGATCTCGAACCAGACGTTTTAGGAAAGTGCCAGCGAAGCACTACCGAGTGTGTGAGAACACTTCCAGGAGGCCTCTCTGGAGCTCGGATCAAGCTCGATCCGTTGAATCTTGATCCCCTGTGAGAATTGGTCTTGCGGAAAACAGTCCAGGTGTGTGCTGACGTGTGCGCGAGCAATTCCACCTTCATAGGTCGATGCGTCTCAATCCCGCGCGATGACGTTTCTGAAAACCGTCAAGAATGAAAAAGAGGTGACTCACCCGATGCCCCATATATATAAACCTCGCCTCCATACCACCTTGCTCCAAGGAGCAACTCAGGAGGTCTATGCCACCTGGTCACAACGCAATTTGTATACATCTTCTCCTTCCCGTCAGGCCACCCTTGCTTCGTGGGTCGCCATCTGTCGATAAGAGAATGATAGAGGCATCGAATGCTAGGATGAGACCAAAATCCGCTATACGCAGCGATTCGGTGTCGGAAATAAGCAAGCTGGCAGCTTTCATGCCGCGGTGGAGGATGTGATCCTGCGTGTACGCGTACGTTCATCACAGGATCCGAGGTGGAACCAAGTCATGCATACATTCCCTCCCCTCCAAGAGTCGTTTCATGTAGAGCTTGATTTGACTGGGCAGTATCTTTGCTCTCTTGTTCTCCAACAACCTTGCGAGGTTGTTGTGCATCTCCTAGCTCCTA